>JAWWEO010000021.1:7946680-8116004 GCA_035582975.1 Ormyrus labotus
AATTTTTTGGGTTTTGACAGTCTGTGGCGGCTTTACTAGGCAGTATTGTAATTTTTACTAAACTTTTCTCTCAGTGTGTGGAATTGAAAATTAAAAATATTAATAGTCTTTTAAAATTGACTTTGATATTAAAATTGAATTACTTACCCATTTTCGACTTCTTTGTTTTCTTGCAGCGACAGAACTATACATTTTCCAATAATGGTCATGATTTTTATACTGAAAATTTGTATTATTTTCTTGATAAGAGTAACTGTTGAAATGTATAATATCCGGATAAATATTTAATAACTCTGGAATTTCTGAGTTAATGTAAATAGTTCATCCACGTGTCTGTTTCTTATGCTTAAATAATAGTATAATTAAATGCAAAACAAAAAAATGATAAAGAATATCAAAGAGACCCGCGAACTTTAGTTTCTTAAAACGTAATATTGTTTATATCGAAGTTTATGACTCGAAGGCTATGAAAACAATCGAACATCCGTTCAGGTGTCCAAAATAATGGAGTAGGAAGTGCAGATAATGTTTCAGGTGTGACAGTTTATTGTGATTAATCTACGATAGCTGTTTGCTTTGAATAAACGAAAACCTTACGTTTGTCAATGTGAAACAAATACAGATATAGGATTATTTTTATATCCATAATATGATTAACTTTTAAAAAAAAAGTTATTTAGTAATAATAAGTATATTTTAAAGCATAAAAAAATTGCCGAATAAACTAAAAATCTGCTTGAATGCATCGTTAAACAGCTGGCATTGACAGTGAACTTGAGTAGCGCCTTATTATGTCACGATCACTTTCAAATTATGTCACGCTACGAGGCAGCAGATAACCACCTCGAAGCAAGTGCATAATACCTAGTAAGTCTGATCCTATGAGAAAGAGAAAGGAGGAGCTAACGACCTACCAGACGGCTCCTTTCTCTTTCTTTTATATCTGCTGTACTCGCAGGAAATAGGTTTATGAATACTTAAATATGCATTCTTAATTTTCGAACTTATATACATTAATATATAATGACAGGACGCTCCTTTTATTCGATTATTTTAATTCGATATAAAAATTAATTCTTATCAAGTTCCTGCATTAAATTTGTAAAGAAAAATTAGAAGAAGAAAAAAATTGACATTTACAAAAATATAATTAACATTCAGCAGCTACCGTTTATTAACCTGTTGCGCCTTAAATCACTTCATTTCTTGTTGAAGTTCAATTATGAAGATAATCTTGCACCTGTTTTCTTACGCACATTATCTTTATTCAAGCAAACTTTGTATTCTTTAATCTCAGCTAAAATAGCCAAGAACTTTAAGTGTATAATAAAATATATAAGTATAAAATGTCGGTTTAAATACAAGTACCCAATAAAAATAGCATTAAAATATTCTTACTACACAAAGTAATGAAACGTACGTTGTTTTATATCGGTAGAACAAATAAAGCGTTATTAGAAGGTTTTTTTTCACGAGAATCTGCCCAATAATTAACTTGGAAATCCTAAATAATAAACAAGTTTAACCAACAACTACGTGCTTAGAAATAATATAAGCAAGTCCGAAGTAGAAATTGCACGATCCGAGAACGTCCAGCCTCTGCAACATGCGGCGGTCTTGGCGCTTAGCGATCGACGTCGATAACGAAATGGACCTCACGAGAAAAGCGATTTCAAAGTAGGAAGTCGAGCGTCCCCTTATGTATGAAGTCCGCCGGAAGAGATATCAATCGGAGGCGTCTCCGTAACACTGCAGCTCGGCTTTCCGTTGTACCCTTAGCCGTCTATTCATCACGATACTTTAGACGGTCTCTCGGTTTATTAAAAATTGCTAATTAATGTAATGCCGTTCACTCGAATACGGGATCGATTCTTCATTTTTATAGCCCCGTCAAGCTAATGGCTTTATTTAGAAAGAATTTATTCACCGATGAATTTTCGAACAATCAATTACACCGCGCACCGACTGATTTGATGTACCCACAGTGATTCAGCGATGACTTAATCATTAGCTCATCAAAAGAATCGATAATATCTCTCGGCCGACGGGATTTTCACGTCGCTATCGGAGACTCGTTATTGAATAAAAACGCAGTTTTGCAGAAATAATCGCCGATTTAACAAAAGGACTCGATCGTCGCGCCGCTTTACGCAAGACGCGTTATATCCGAGCCTCCGCTCGATCGACAGAGAGCGTCACATTCCGCGCGTATCTTCGCTCGGACATCTCTCTAGCCTTAATTAAGCCGCGCTCGAAATCGAATTAAACGAGGCGCGCGGAGGCCTAAGCTCGTCGGCCGTCAAGCTGCTTTGACTCTAATGGCGCCATAACGCGGCCCGGCTCATGCATCATGCATGCGGGTCGCGGAAAACGCCTCTAACGAGGAGCTCCGGGAAAAAGCCGTTGTCGCCGCGATAGGATCTATAAGGGAAGAAGGCTCGGGACGCGGCACCGGTCGATATGTATCGAGGAGGAATTTGCGATTATGCGCCGCCGCCGCCGCCCCCGCGAGAATCACCGACCTCCGCGCGAGAGCGTCAAACGCGGCCCTTATCGAGACCGACGGTCGGGGCCGCAGGGCCCAAGCGGGATCGACCGCGCTATTCTCACCCGCGGGAACGGGGCAGGAATTTTCATTTTTACCAATTTTATCTCGCGCAAAAATATTGCACTCTTATTCGCCGAAAATTGATTAGAATACTGCAACGAAATCAGTGTCTGAAGTTGATCTTTGACTTCTCATTGATATAGAAAAATAATAAATTAAGCCGTAAAGCCAAGTAGGAGTTTATAAAATGCGCTGCGAGCCGCATTTTTGGCCTCGCGAAATTACCCATCGCGAGTAACGCCTCACAGCTATTTCACAGCTATTATAGCACCCCGCAGCTCTTAAGACACCTCCAATTAAGTCGAGCTTGGCTCTCGTATAATACGACTTTGTAATTCTATGCCCTTAATCGAGTTAAGAATTTTTCTGCGCCACCTAATAGCTCTTTTGCTTCGTTTTTTTTTCCAGGAGTGACAAGCCTGCATCATGCTCAAAGTCCTGCACTCGCTCTGCGTCTTCGGGACGCTGATGCTACTCCGACCAGTCGAGAGCGGTAAGTAAAGTGTCTCGCAATTGTAGTTTTTGAATTTTATCAATGAAACGGAGAATCGCGTGTTCGTCGTTCTTTTGAACTCAAATTTATTAAAATCATTAGAATATTAGAAAGTATTTTTTATTTTTTATTTCGAGCTAATTTTTAAACTAAATAATTAGTCCAATAAAAGAGACAATCCTTCAACTGTGAGAAACTAGAGAAGAATTTAAATAAAAAAAAAGAAATAAAAAGAAACGGGCACAATTAAAATCAACGGGCAGTAAAGAAAAGCAGAAGTAAAGAGCGAGTCCCAATCGACGCGTGCAAATGAATTTCAAGAGAGAATATAAGAGGGTGGAGAGGTGAGTAAAAGAACGTCTAGGGCGCGCCGAGCGCACTTCGCCTCTGCGTCAGCCAATTACGGTAGGCGTCCGCCTAGTGGTAGCCGAAGCAGAAGCGGAGTCAGAGCCAAGGAGATGCGCTCACCGTTGTCGTCAAACTGGTTTCCTGTAGACGCTTTTTTACGGGCCAGACAAGGAGGCATAAAGGAAAAAAGGAGCAAGAGCGCTCATTGCGCGCATGGCAGCCCTTCGCGAGATAACGCGCCGAGGAATTCCTGTTCGATACCCCTCGGTACCTGACCTGCGATTATACGATTGCGATTGCTTTCAACTTCTTTGGACGTCCCCCTTCGCTCGCTCACTCGTCCGTCCTTCTTTTTACTTCTGCTCTTCTTTTCATTCTTTTTTCCTCTCACAGAAGCTTAATCGCGGTGGTTCTTAAACTTGATTGACTGCAATCTAAATAAATATCGCTTTTAAATAATTATTGGCAGTCTTAAAAATTACTTAACTTATTAATTTTTATTATTTCGCTAATCAATAAGACAAAAAAAAATTAATATATTTTTTTTTTCGTTTCAGGTTATTACGACTACGATAATGAAGTATATGATTATTATCGACAAGAGAGCAGTAATCAAAATGAAGTGAGTAGTGTGCCATATGCGTGCAAGGAAGAAGGTTTCCATGAAGATCCAAATGATTGCAGAACGTTTTATAGATGTGTTGATTGGGGCAATGGTAGTCCTCTGACACCTTTCAAATTTGAATGTGGTACTGGAACCGTTTTCTCTAAATCTAAGGGAAATGTGTGCGTACATCCTAATGAGAGCGGACGCCCTGAATGCTGCGAACCTAGTAATGAGATTGACTCTAATGAACCAGGCAATGAAAACTGGAATCAGGAGCAGCAAAAACCTGAACCACCCCAAGAACCCAATTATCCTCCACAAAGGCCTGAAAAACCTTATCCTCCACAAACTGGTTATCCTCAGCAGACGGAAAGACCATCTCAACCATCGTATCCCCCCCAAACCGGATACCCGCAACAACCAAGTTATCCTCAGCAAACTGAAAAACCGGTGAGACCAACTTACCCATCGTCAACTCAACCTTCCCGTCCTCCAACTTATCCGACACAACCACCTTCACAGCCGAGCCATCCGCCGCAAACTCAACGACCTCAGCAGCCGAGTTATCCTCCACCAACTCAAAGTCCTGAGCAGCCAAGCTATCCTGGACACCCAGAAAAACCTGAGAAACCTACTGGATGCAGTCAATCTGGTGGTGGAAGTGGATCTTGCGGATCTTCACCAGGCTGTTCCGAAGAAGGATTTTTCCCAAATCCGGAAGATTGTCATAAATTTTATCGATGTGTTAATGAAGACTCTCGATTACAAAGATATGATTTTACCTGCGGTACTGGAACGGCTTGGGATCAAACATTACAAACGTGTAATCACGAACAAGAAGTTGCTAGTTGCGGTGGATCTAGTAATCAACCGTCAGGACCTGATTCTGGATCCTCTCCTAGTCCTACTCAAAGTCCAACTCAGCAACCATACCCTCCCTCAAGGCCTACACAAAGTCCAACTCAACAACCATACCCTCCTTCAAGGCCTACACAAAGTCCAACGCAACCTCCATACCCTCCTTCAAGACCCACACAGAGTCCAACTCAGCAACCATACCCTCCCTCAAGGCCTACTCAGAGTCCAACTCAGCAACCATATCCTCCTTCAAGACCTACACAGAGTCCAACTCAACAACCATACCCTCCCTCAAGGCCTACACAAAGTCCAACTCAACAACCATACCCTCCCTCAAGACCTACACAGAATCCAACTCAAACTCCTTATCCTACGCAAGCTCCGACCCAATCCCCGTCGCAAAGTACAAAAGGACCTGAGTACATTCCACCTCAAAAACCAACAACGCCAGCTTCAACAACTGATTCAGGCTCAAATGGTGCACCTGGTACCGGTGGGCAGCCTTGTTCTCCAAGCGGTTCAGCAGCAGACTGTAAAGAGGAAGGATTCTTCCCCAATCCTGAAGATTGTCATAAATTCTATCGTTGCGTTAATGAAAACGGATCTTTTCGAAAATACGACTTTGTTTGCGGAACAGGAACTGCTTGGGATCAACAATTGCAGACTTGTAACTACGAGAGTGCAGTACCAAGTTGTGGAGCTTCAGGATCATCTCCGGGAAGTCAACAACCCGGTTCTGGTTCAGGACCAGGTGGAGAAAATCCTCCAGGTACTGGCAACCAGCATGGTTCTACTTCTGAACCTTCGTCTCCTTCACCATCAACATCTACTCAATCTAGTCAATCTACTTCGCGACCTTACCCTGAACAGACCCAAGGAACAACTCCAACTGTAACTGCCACTCCTGAACAATCTACTCCTCAAGTAACGCAGCCTTCACCTACAACTTCTGAAAGTACAAAGCAGCCAGGAATTTCAACACCTAATCCCACACAGTCAACAACGCCTCAACAAGCAACGCCGCCTCCGTCACAACAGCCAACTCAACCAACTACGCAAAATCCACAACAGCCAACTCAACCAACTACGCAAAATCCACAACAGCCACCTCAAAGTACGCCTTCAACTGAGCAATCAACTTCTGGTGAAGGCGCAGGCAGCACTAATTCACCAAAACCTAGCGGGGCTTGCACAAGTGAAGGATTCTTTGCAAATCCAAACGACTGCAGAAAATTCTACCGATGCGTTAGCAATCCTCCAGGATTCATTAAGTACGACTTCGATTGCGGTCCGGGAACTGCTTGGGATCAGTCTCTTTTAACATGTAATTACATACATCTAGTAGCCACTTGCAATCAAGGACAAGGTGGAAGTGAACAAAATCAACCTTCATCTCAATCACCACCATCAAGTACATCTCCACCAGCCACTCAACCAACAGAAGGATCCTCTAAACCAGCTGAACCAACATCAACAAGTAGAATGCCTAATACAGAGAGTTCCAGTAGCACTGAAAGTTCTTCGACTACGTCAGCAGAATCTTCTTCATCGGCGCCTTCGTCTAGTACGGAAAGCAGTTCTGAAGGATCTTCTTCTAAACCCGATTGCAATCCACCGAAAAATAATACGATTGTATGTAATGCTCCTGGATTCTATCCTCATCCAACTCGATGTGATAAATTCTATCGATGTGTAGATAATGGAAGAGGATTTAACGTTTATCATTTCGACTGTGCACCTGGTACAATTTTCGATCCAAGTATCGACGTTTGCAATTATCCAGAATCAGTCTATCCAGCTAGAGACTGTGAAAATCCACAAGGTAATCAAAGTGGAACTACCCCTTCAGAACCTCCCTCTTCAACTACGCAAGCACCTACAAGTGCAGAAAGTTCAACGAAACCTCAAAGCACAGAAAGTACAACGAAACCTCAAAGCACAGAGTCAACAACTTCATCATCAATGGAAGTTACAACTGGATCAAGTTCGAGTGAAATGACAACGACTCAATCGTCTACAGAAGGAGCATCTACAACAGAATCTCAAACTTCTGGAACAACGGAATCTGGAGGTGAAGTATCGACAGAATCCAGTACATCTTCTTCTGAAACAACAACTGTAAATCCCGAAGCAACCACCTCTAGCTCTGAAGCAACTACTTCTTCAGAAAATGAATCCACGACAACATCTTCTACGTCAGCAGAAACTACCACCAGCGGATCGTCAGAAACGACTACAATGTCAAGTTCTGAATCAACGGCCGGATCAACAGAAAGTACATCACCAGAAGAGCAACAATCTACTACTAGTACTTCATCATCGCAGGAAACTACAACTACTCCGTCGGCCACAACAGATTCTCAGGAATCGACAACTACTCCAAGTTCTAGCGAAAAACCACCATCCACTGATAATTGCCCGACAGTAGCAAATCTTACTGACGAACAGATTGTACTTGTATGTCCTACTGGATTTAGAAGACATCCGAAATTGTGCAACCTGTTTTATCAATGTACAATGAGTGGAAATATGGAAGTCAAAATTCTGATATTGCAATGCCCTGAAGGTACGATATTCGACGAAAAGGAAAATAAATGCCTTCCTGAAGCTGAAAGCAGCCAGCCTTGTATGGGAGCAATTGCCGGGAAGAGAATACAAAGAAGAAGAATCGCTAGAGGTTCTTCACCTTTGGTAAGTAATAACTAACTTTTTCTTTAATCCATTGCGAATTGTCGAAGTAGAAAAGTTTAAAAATAACTTTCGTTTGATTCTAGATTGAGGTATCAACGAAACCACTGTGTCCGGAGGAGGGTCACTTCCCTTATCGCGAAGGCTGCAGCAACGTTTTCTATAAGTGCAAGCGAGATTCACGGTACGCGTTGCAAGGCTTCTTATATAAATGTCCAAAGGACTTTGTGTACTGGTCAGTATCAAGGCGTTGCGAACGTGCTTCGAGATTACCAACTTGTACGAATATGTCTAACGAGACCGAAAACGAAAACGAAGCGTGGGAGAAGAGATGGGAAATTCCTGTTGAAGATCGCAACCTATCCGCCAGATCGCTTTTCTATCAGTGAGCGACAATCAGTCAAACGTTCCCTTTTTCATTAGTCGGAGAAAAGGTTTTTCCGATAATTTTCTAGGGAGTACGTTAATGAAAAGATTACTTTTAATCCTAATCTTAAGAATGTGAAAAGCGACAAAACTTATAAGAGTATACGAATTTTAAAATTGCTACTTACTATACGGTTGTGATTGCTATTTTTGATATTGTAGTGAAAGATGCGTGGGATTTTACTTTCTAATCTTTTAATTATTTTAAAATTGAATTCTATTCAAATAAGTTAAATGTCAATGATTCTATAAGTGCTATAGATTAATGATCGATTTGCTATTGTCCAGCAAAATGTTTGAAATTGATAAGAATTTAAGCTGATTACTTCTCTGCCTTATTTTAAGGACAAAAAATACTGCCAGATTAGTTAGGATAGTTTAAATATAGAATTCGTAAAGCTTTAAAAAATCTTTGGAAAAACTATATTGAATTAAATTCAGAATGAGAATACAACTTACTGATTTCGATATGGTTTTTCTATTCTAAAATAATTTTTAAGCAGAATCTCCATTCGATTTTCTATTTTTTAATATATACAATAGCAAAGTATGAAATTAAAAATTGAAAGATACGAAAATCGAACGCGATATTCGGGGTCGTGGGTTGAGGGACTTTGATGCAATATTTAATAGTAACAATTTTTTGTAACGTTCTCGAACAATTATTTATCTCTTATTTCAAATACGTGTGCGTATAAGAAAAGTATTTTATTGAAAGCGTGTATATATATAAAAATCTAACTAAATAAATAAATGTGTTTTAAGTTAATGAAATGTAAAACATAATATTTTATGTTTATTATAATTTTTAAAGTACAAAAAATCTGTAATTGGCAATTTTGTACTTTTACAATAATATAAAGTAAAAACTTCAACATAAGATACCCTTAATACGTATTTCTAGCAAAAACTATTCATATCTTACTTAATAACTTAATTTTACATTTTAATTAACAATGTAATTTTAAATATTCAAAGTAATTGCAATCACAATACTTTATATGTGATCTCTTTACTTGTAAATTAGAAAAATATAAATAAAAATATATGTGTTAAGCATTGAAATTTTATTTTTTTTCTCTTAAATCTCGTTAAAAATAATCGCAAAATAACTCCTTTTTAGGTAAAAGTAAGTATTTTTGATAATTACTCATTGTCAAATTAACTTAATAATTTTTTGCGTAAGTTTTAGAACATTATTATTACTGCTATATCTTTTTTCGTTGTCATTAATATTATTTGTTTTATTTTTTTTTGTTATTTGCTGTTTTCTGTTTTATTCTTTAGTCGATGCTATTTTTTAATCTAATATTATTACACTTATTTAACTACTGTAATTATTATATAAACCCGCTCGCGTATATATTTTAAACGCGTATATACATTTCTTATTTCTATATATACAGAAAAGGCTGCAGCCTTCTTCACAGGGCTGCCAGGATGGAAGTCTTTTTGCAGGAGGGGATATCTTGTGGACGTTACATATTAATGGTCACCGCTAAGTTATTTAACTCATTGATAGCTGCCCAATTATTAACTTTATTTAAATAAGCGTCAATTATTAAATCTAAATATATCTTACGTATCTTTCGGGCGATATTGTGCAGTCACCAGGACTTAAAAACTTATATCATTTATATACACGTATATCACATTAAAAAACAAAGGGGTCAAAATGATCCCTTGGCATACTCCTGTTGATTCAGGTAAGCTGTTTGCTTACTTTCTTCTAATAAAATTAAAATTAAAGTCTTTACTTCTGGTATTCAAGTGATTGTCTTTACTTCCATTTGAGTCTCTAAAATCACGTATATTAGTGTATAAGTAAAAATACATTACTGATTAAATGGTACAGCCAAATATAAGTAACTTACGTCATTTATCGTGCGAATGACATTAGATCATTCCTGAATCGTTATCAATTGTTTTTTGCTCTGTATTTAGCTGTAAGATAAATAAATATTATTACTCTCGATTGACTATCTGCACTGGGATTAAATGGAACATTATGAAACTATTTATATTTTAACACAAAACCGAATTATGATATTATCAATTTTGAATGAAAATAAAAATTCGTTAAAAGAATAACGTAATAATTATTTAATAAAAATGCTGTTGAGTGCAATAATTTTATGCTTCACTTTTAATTTCAGGTTTTATCGACATTTTATCGCAAAAAGATTACTAGAAATAATTTTTTTATCTTCCTAGAATTAAAAAACCGCTATTTTTTTAAGTTAAGAAAACGAGACTTACATGATTTCAATTTTGTACTAATAAATTCAAATATTCAAATATTAGTGTCAGAACTAATTTTCATTGTCTATTTTTATAAAAATATATTTTCAATTAAAATTTATAATTTCATGCATATACGTATATGGTCTGTTAGCTTCTTGAAAATTAATTTAAAATATGTAATTCATACAATGTTAGATAAAATACTTACTTCCTCTTCTTCTGAATTGAATAATCTCTTGTCATTGCTTTTTTCCAACCACTCAGTTGCAAACTGACCAGGTGTAAGATTAAACCTTTCCATAGTTTTTGAAAAACTTTTTCTACCATCATTAAAATGGCTTACAGCCATGTATAATGCAGTCTTGAATTCTGACAAGCCATTGACATTTATTTCTGGGGCTAACTTCCACACAGAATCGTGAAAATTTTCATTGAATGTCTGTATATAATTTCCCATGCATTTTTTCAATAACTCTGGATTAGAAAAATCCTCATATATTGACTTTATATGTGCCATAATAGCAGGTGGAATGGTGCTCTTGTGTTTATAGTTCTTTCTTAAAGTTTGAGCTTTTTGCCATTCGCACGAACTGTTTTTACCAGTTGGACATAAATGGTGTTGGTGATTCTCATCAGTTGATATTTCATGAAAATAAGTGGCCCAGATCGAATTATACATTTCTTGCAGGGACTCAGAATGATTTTGGATAGATTTAGTATAATTTGATACCAACCAGTCAATCATTTCTCCTGTCAGGTGCTCCTTGCTGTCCACAGTATCAATAAGAGTCTGCTTAAGATCTATAAGACAAGCAGCCATTCTCTTCTGAATTTGTTCGATGGATTCTTTTCTGTTAATAATGAAATTCTCTCCGTAAGGTTTGGCTTTAGAAATAACTTTATAAACATTGCTATTTCCTACAAAATTTGCATATTTCACATTATAATTTTTTTCAGAACGTAGAAACATTTCTTTTATTCCATCTATTTCTAATTTAACAGCACTGTCTTCATGATTCACAGAACAATGTGGCTGGTGCTCTTCAAACCACTCTAAATAAGCTGTGGTATTTTCTTTCCCTTCCCACATATAACAGCCTCTACAATAACTGCTCTTTGCTAAGACATCGATAACACAGCCTGTTTTGTAACCAATGAGGCTGGTAAATCCTAGAAGAGATGAACAGTCTTTTTTTATCCAAGAAGCACTGGCATATACATCTAGTCCACCATTTTCAGATTCAGTAGTATACTTTTCTATTGCAACTGCTTCTCGCATTGATTCCTTAGCAACTTCTTCACATACATCAAGTAAATTCTTTATGTTTGAGTTAAAAGCAGGAGACTCAACAGGTTTAGGCAAGTCCATGACTCCACAAAAAGTGGATAAGCCAGCATGCCCATGACCTAAAACTTGAGCTGCAACCACACTTCGTCTATTTATTTCATTTACTCTACTTGTCTGACCAACTTTTTTACTGGAACAAACTGAAGCAATGACCCCACATTCATCACACTCAATATCAATAGTAAAGGCAAGTCCTTGAGGTTTTGATTCAGAAAAATGTAATTTGTTGTGACAATTACTACAAGACACCACAATTTCAAGTACTGGAAATAAAATATTTATATCAATTATTCTGTTCCCAGTCTCATCACACTCAATTGGAACCTCATTTAGTCCAGAAATAGATATTGTAGATTTTTGTTCAGAAGGTTTGGTGGCCAAAATTTTTCTATTTCTTTTTTTACCCCTTCCTGTAGACCTTTTTCTATCTGGGTGATGATTTGATCTTCCTCTTGAATCTACTTTCCGCTCTTTTGGCATTGTTTTTGAATGTCACACTTCCTTTAGATGACAAATATAATATGCTTTTAATACTTATTAATTGTCAACTTACTTTACTGACTTTTATAACGTAATTTCATTTCAAAATCACTTTCAAAAAATAAACTTTGCATGGCAGCCTGAGACTGTTAGTCTCAAAGTTCAAAAGCAATAAAGCTTATAAAGCGTATATAAACAAACCGACTAAATAACCTCTCAAGCCGGATCGAATTGAATTGGCTTTCCATCACATGGTGATCGACGTATCACGCAAAGGTTCCGCGACTAACTTCACGTTAAGCAATTTAAATTTAAAAGCCAGAAATAACGTACAATTGGATAATGTTTTTATTATTATTATTATTATTATTATATTTATTATGGTTTATTATACTTGCAGAACTGTTTTGGTAAAAAATTGTAAGTTTTAATCTGAAATTTTTTCAATTTCGACTGGACTACATTTAATGATAATAACTGGCACTGTTTACTTTGCTGTTTTTATATAAGGTTATTTAAAACAAGTAAAGATAATAATATCATAATAAAATACTACACCTAAATTAAATAGAACTAGAATTTAAACTGTTTTACCTTCTTATGAATATGAAACACGCTGAAATTTTTATAACTTGCAAAAAATTTTTTTTTTCTTCTGGAAGATTAAAACAAGAAAAAAAATGTCAAAACAATCCCAAAATGATAACCGTAATCATACACGTTTTCAAAAATAACCGATTCACTGCAGCATCTTCCATGCCGCACTTACAAAAGGCAAGGACGCTTAATGTCGAAACTGTTGAACTCCTTGCAATGTAAGGAAATCCATTTTATAGTACACGATGCGTTTTATCTTTGATCGATAACATTTTCTACTTTTTTATTATGGTATTAAAAAATTATCTAAAAGATTAATATTTAAAAATAATATTTAATGAGTAAAATCGGGAAAAAGTTAAACTAAAGAAAAATTCCACGATATTTCGGTAACTTAGGTATTAAAGTTATATCACTAATTATATATAATCAAAAATCGTAAAATATCTTAAAAATATATTTAAAAACATACAACAAATCTTAAAAACAATGAGCTAAAAAATTTTAATTGAATTTCCATAAATTCAAAAAAACCGCGACTAGTTGCAATTACGCGAAAAAAGTGGGGGAGAGTCGCGTTTGATCGCGCCACCGTCGATACCTTCCGGCAGCACTTGGCTCCAATGGACTCTTTTCCGTTTAGGGGGACAAAATGACGGGCTTCAGTGAAAAGGTTTGTAGTGCATTTCTTGTTTTTTCTCAACCTTTAATTATTTACAATCTAAAAAAATGTGCAAAAATAAAAAATATTCTTTCTACACTAAAGTTCACAATTTATTTGGCATCAGAGAAAAATGTACGAACCGAGAAAATTGCGGGTCGAATAGCGACGGTCGATCGGCTGGTGTACACGTGTTCGTTAGCAGCTTTCAATCTTTTCGGTTAGGTGCTCCGAACTCTGATTTTTCTTTGTTAAAGAAAGGTTTCTCTAAGTTTCATGAATTTTATCAATATTTTAGTTGATTTCATACAAAGTATAAGAAATGGAACGAATAAAGTTGCGGTGCACACGTGGTTAGGATCACTATATTGTTTATTTCTTGTTGCTGTTTGATAATGTAGAAATAGATTTGAGTGAGAAATTTTTTTTTTAGTTTTTAAGTTTTAGCCGGTGTCGTGCAATTGATTTAATTTTGTTTATTTGATTTTTTACAGCCAATCCTCATCGATGGCCGTGGCCACCTACTTGGTCGCCTGGCTGCGATCATTGCCAAAACCATCCTTCAGGGAAACCGAGTTATTGTTGTCCGCTGTGAACAGCTCAACATTTCTGGTAACTTCTTTAGGTAATGTATTTTTCAATGATTTAAAAATCTTTGTTCACTGCAGATGCACTTTAAAACAGTTCTAAAGCTAGTCGTCAAATTATAATTTTTTTAATGCAACGTACATTCATTATTTTTTTGTTATTTATTATTTAATTAAAGTACACTGAAGTCAAATTATTTTAAAAAATTTGTTAACTAAAATGCTCTTTATAATTATCATATGATTATTACAATCTTACCTACATTATTTGAATTCGTATGAAACGAACGTTTGTATGATGCTAATTATACAATATTTAATAATGAATAAACTATTTTTACATACAACATTAAATAAAATATTTTTGAAACGTATTTTAGGAACAAACTGAAGTTCATGTCTTTCCTCCGCAAGAGGTGCAACATTAATCCTGCTCGTGGTCCATTCCACTTCCGTGCACCAAGCAAGATCCTGTGGAAGACTGTTCGTGGTGTGTACTATTTTTAATTTATTTTATATTCCGATTGATACTTACTACAATGTTTGCACTATTTGAGTTATTATTCAGTGATTACTATATTACCTACATTATTTGATTGCAATGTGAAAAGTACTTTTTAATGAGAATGATAGAAATATCAAATATTGAATTTTAACTATGAATTAAAATGAAATTAAAAGTCAATATATATCTTTTAGGAATGATTCCACACAAAACAGTGAGGGGTAAGGATGCTCTTAGGAGACTAAAGACATATGAGGGCTGCCCACCACCTTATGACAGAAGGAAACGTGTCGTCGTTCCTGGTGCCATGAGAGTAATGTGCCTGAAACCAGGCAGGAAGGTAAGATTTGCTTTTCTTTATTTTTATGCTAATTTATAGTTTATTTACGTAAAATTTTTACATGATGTCATGGTAATTTGCGACTGAATACTGGCTAACATGTCAATTTGATGACAATCTTAACTGAACACATATCAAAAATAATTTCTTACTGATACAAAATTTGCAGAGCATTATTTAAAAACTACTTATTAATTTTTCTAGTACTGTCACGTTGGACGCCTCTCACATGAGGTCGGATGGAAATACAAGGCAGTTGTTCGTACCCTTGAGAACAAACGACGCGTCAAGTCCATCATGGAAGTTCAAAGGAGAAACAAACTCAAGGTATTTTAAATATATTTTTATAAATTATTCTTAGTTTTATAATAAATCAATTCACTAATTATCTTTATTCATTTTTCAGAAACTCACCAAACAGGCTGGTGAAGCAGTATCAAGACAGACTGCACCATACACCCAGATTATCAATAGCTTTGGATATAATTAAGACCTTTGTTATAAGGATAATAAAAACCCTTTTAACATTATAAAATGATTTCTTTTTTCATAAAATATTTTTATCAAAAGTTGCATTTCTTTTACTCAAAACAACCTTTGACATATTATTGTTTTAGGTATGAATGAATTGAAGACGAGATTATTGAAACAATTAAAAATATATTTATTATTTACGGTGATCCAGCGCTTTTTATAAATAACTTATGGTAATATGCGTATGTACAGTATAAAATTTTGCAAATCTTAATTATTAAGTTTCTATAGTATCAACGGTATAAACAACTGTTCCACGACGATCATTGTCTTCATCTTCGTCGTAAACTTCTGTATACTCTTTTTCATCCTCTGAACTTGATGCATCAGAATCATTATTGTGTTCGCGATAATTGCCTGTATTATGTGGTAAAGTACCCACACTGTGAATTCCCAACTGTCGCGCTAAGCGCTCTTCAGCATGTTTTGCTTGAATCATCTGAAATTAAAAAATTAAATTTATCTCAATTACTTTTTCATTTTCATGTTTTGCTTTATATATTTTAAAATAAAAACAATACCTGTAATTTTGCAGCTTGTTCTTGTTGTAATTTCAAAGATTCTTTTATATCTAATGTTTTAACTGCTCCATGAACTATAAGCGGTGGTGTAGCTGCTGTAATTTCCCAATGTTTATCTTTTTTACATTCTCTTTCTTTTTCCTTTTCAGGATCGTGGACATTTGATTTTGTTGTTTTGTAAGGCTTAAATGGTTCTTTTCTTATCTCATTTTCAGGATTTTCTACTTTATGTACAATATATTTTATGTGCTCCAACTCTAAAGGATCTGAGGCTTCAAAAGATTCTATTTCTTTTATGTCTTCTGGTTTTATTAAGGTTTCTTCAGGAGGTAGATGAATAACTTTTTTCTTATGAGTTCCACTTCCAGTTGGCTAAAACCATAATCATGTTTATTAATTGAAATTTAGGTATATATCTTAATAAAAACAAATATTGACTGCATACCTGAGCAAGAATTTTTAATGGATCTTCTTCGTCATCACTGTCAAGTTCAATAATTTGCTCATCTTCACTTTCTCCTTTTAGTTTCTCAGAGTATTTTCCTGTCCATTCTAATTCATTCATTGCTGCTTTACCTTCAGTAGCAATATTAAGCCTAGACAATAGATTAGCAGCATCTTCTACTTTATCTCTGTGTTTAATTTCTACTTCAATTTTTTCTTTAAAATTTCTAATTTTTTCTCCTTTATCTGGGAGTTTTGAAATGAATCTTCTATAAAAATTAAAAATCAATTTTTTATTATATTTTGAATTACTTTATGTTTAGATTTAAGTTGAATGAGAAATCAGACATACTTATTTGCAAGAAGTTTGTTTTGCCTTTCCAATAATTCCTGCAGTTCAAATTTTTGTTTCTTCCCTAAATCATCAATGTAGCCTTGACTTGCTTTTTTAGGTAGAGGAGGTATTTCACCAGGTACCTTTTTTATAACTGGCTTAATTATGTTCATTATTCTGTTAAAATATAAATAATTACTGTAAATATATTAACAATAAATAAGATTTAATGAAAAAGTATGTAAAAAAACTAAGTATAAAAATTATTTACAATAAGTTATTTAACTTCTATGATTATATGTAATTTAAAAAATATTTCAAAAGTAAATAAAGTTTTATGACTTGATTTTTAATCTACTTTAAAAATGATAAATAGTGTGAAAATTTTGCAATGGTATTTTAATTCTGACATCTTGTTTTTGTAAAGAACATATTTTTTAATTTAAAAAAAAATTAAATAGGTTAATAGAAACAGATAAGTAATTCGCATTACACTTTATTCGTTAAACAAATTTATTTTAAAGGATTTAAAATAATAAGCCAAATTATTTAATATGCGAATAAATATTTTATTTTTTGAAATTTATTTTAAACAATAAACGATTAATTGATTAAAATATTACATACTAAAGGATAAATATAACCATCAAAAATTTCGCACAGAACTTATAATAAGAGTTAAATTATTTTTCTAACCCTTCTTTCATATTGTCTATGATTACAAGTTTATTATCTTTTCTAGTTAACCTCCTTCATTGCATAGGTACGAGTACGACCTACCGGTTTGCACATCATAATGAATACTGACTATTGAGGTTAAGGATCTTAACTTTTTAAAGGCACTAGCACGGGTATATGTTTCCGAGTAATCTCGAATTCTCGAGTAACAAAAGGCGGGACATTCGACAAAATATTTCTGCTTGACCCTACGAAAGAATATTTCATGAAAAATTTTTATTTATATTTTATACTACGCTTATCACCTTTTAAGAGATGTAATGGACTTTAAACGCGTATAATATTTACTATTGTGCAAAAAATTGTTAGGATAAAGCACTAGAGATTATAAAAATGTTGATGTTTTGCAGGCTTTTAATAATTCGCTAATGCCATATCCACTCACGCATGCGCAATTCTGAAAAAAAAAACAGTTTAATATCAGTTAATACAATATAATTATTTTCAAAAAATAGAAAAAGAATTTAATGCAGTTTGTTATTACCAATTTCTTTATCAATAAAGCAATCGAATTTCTAATTTAAACAACTTGCAAAAATGTTTATCTCTTTAAATGCCTTTAAAAAAACCAAAACGTACTAATCAATCAGAAAACATGCTGAAAAAGTGTAGCAGCCAACGCGCAGCTCGCAGTATTTACGTGCGTGCGCGGGGGCTGGGTTCGGGTGGGGGTGTTGATTTGTAAGCAAGTCGTCCGTTCTCTACGACCAGGGCTCATAGAAATCAGCTGTGTGTCGTGAGCGACGTGTGCGTGTTTGTGTTTAACGCGCAGGTATACGTTTTCTTCGCGCACGCATTATTTCCCTCTTCGCATTATCGAGAATCCTCGTCTAGGTCCAGAAAGTACCGCGTTCCAGGATTCGCTTTAGCAACAGCCGAGTGTAATCGAAGAAGTGTCCGTATAAACGCACACAGGCGGGAGTCCTTATCAAACAAGAGTTTTCCGATTAAAGCAGGTGTTATCCGGTGGAAAACGGCGCTACTGCTGTTGAGAAGATTACTGTGCTTGAGGTCTGAACCTCTTGGACACACCTGATTAAGTCTATGTGGTACAGGCTAGCTTAGTGGTTCGTCTGTGCAATACTAACTTGCAAGTATGTCTTTCTTTGGAGTCAACGTTACCAATCCGTTCACCTCACCAGTAGGCCAGAGGATAGGTGAGTCTATGTTTGTTTTGATGTGGTTGTTATGGAGAGTATGTACCAAAAGTGATTTTACTTTTCAGAACAAGCCACCGATGCTCATTTACCTAGTGAAAATTGGGCCCTTAATATGGAAATATGTGATATCATCAACGAGACAGAAGATGGTCCTAGAGATGCCATCAAAGCCATAAAGAAAAGATTAAACCAAGCTGCTGGCAAGAATTATATCATTGTCATGTACACACTTACAGTAAGTTCTTATCTGGTAGATATTGACAGATACATAACTATACTTCCCAGGATGAATCATGTTTTACATTTTTTTAGGTCCTTGAAACCTGTGTGAAAAATTGTGGAAAGCGCTTTCATGCCTTAGCCTGTTCTAGAGAGTTTGTGCAGGAACTAGTGAAACTAATAGGACCAAAAAATGAGCCTCCAACAGCAGTGCAAGAAAAAGTGCTGAATTTGATACAGACTTGGGCAGATACATTCCGAAACCAGCCCCATACTCAGGGTGTTGTACAGGTTTACCAGGAGCTTAAAATTAAGGGCATTGAGTTTCCTATGACAGATTTGGATGCTATGGCTCCTATTATTACTCCTGAAAGGGTAAGATTATATACTTTGTTTACCTAGAACACAAAAGTCATCAAATAGTATACAATAAAGTTTTTAGATTATTAGTAAAATAATAAGGAAAAACTGAAAATTAGGAAAATGTTTATGTTCAAGTAGCAACTGCATGTGTTATTTAAGATGTGTAAATTATTATTTTTTACAAATAATTGCTACAGTAAAATGGGTTATATAAATTAACTGAAATAAACATTCTTATTACTTATTGTAGTAATCTCCCCTTAATTTATTTAAGAAGAGCAAGACAGTTGCATGATTCATTTGATGACTCATAAACTTTTTTATTTTCTAAAACTGTTTATAAACGTTGCGTCTTAATGTCGCTATATAAGTAAACAGATTTATTTTAGACCACTAGAAATTCCAAAGTAAACGTTTTAAAAAATACTTTACTTTATGCGTAATCACGTGCTTTATATTACGTATTAAAATGCACCTGCAATTATGTATATATACCTGAAAATACTCATACATGAAATCTATGATCCACTTCTAAAAATCGTTACATCATTATTTCACATTATGACGAAACATTCCATTATTTCCATCTCGAATTAGACATCACCTAGATCTTATGGTTCGGATTAAATTTTGAAAATTGCACCGCAGCATCTTCCGAACACCAAAGTCTAATTCGTTAGAAAAAGACCCTGCCGAGAGTGATAATTACAATAATTATCAGTGTCATAACAATACACACTGCTTGTGCATCAACTTACTTGTATTGACATATATCTACTACATGCCGAGCGCCCAAGTCAACATAATACTCCAGAGCAGGAGTAGTTAATTTAAAATTGGTTATTATGCACAGTTGCGTTCTGCTGGCGAAGTAAATTTCTCATTTATCACTCTAACGTACCGCGACGTTTCCGATTACGCGGTTGACTACGATGTTTTCCGATAGGGAAGCTCCTCAATTAATAATTAAATATAAAAATAATTATGATTACAAATTGATGGAAGTAATTTCAGCGTCTCCGCGTTGCGTAGCAATATTTTAAAATAATGTTAATTAATAATATTTGCTAACAGTTTTTCAATAAATTTATTGTTGTATAAGTAAGACTATATATTTTTTCTTTTTTAAAAATGTTTTTTGCATTTGGATTATTGTAAATTCAGTAACCATATTTTTCTTTGTTTTTTAAATATTCGTTTTTGGAGAGAAAATTTTGTTTACTTATCAGAAAAACGTACTTTAAACGTCCATTTTACGTCTGCTGAGCTTATATTGTATTTTTCTCAATAAAATATTTTTATACCTGTAAGGATTTCTTGCATTATTGTACTTTCACTAATTTCATTAATACTGTAGTTTCAACGGCTAAATTGATCGATTCATTGATATCTTATCTTTCAATCTTACTATAAAACTGACTAATTTATTTTATGTAAAACACCAACGAGACACTTGACTGGGCGTAAAAATAACTCTAATTCTTAGCAACGGGGACGCAAACTTTCAATAAGAGAAAAAAATATGCTAAAATCGTGTCGTAAAAATCAATAAGACATAAAGTAAATTGTAGTCTAAATATAGTAAATTTTTTGTCATACTGAGTATACTTAGCCTGTTGAAGTTCATGTGCAAATAATATTTTCTACTTTCCTTATTGAATACGAATATCATTGCAACAAGAATATTTTGTGCAATTGTAGAATAAATACATACGCGTCGTAAATTAAAATTTCAAAATTACATAAAATCTGGATGTCCTATTACATAAAAATGAATTCTAAGGTATTTATATACTCATGAAATATTCAGCAACAATTTGACTTTGATTTGAAACAGTATAATAATTACACATATTTTCCTACCACACAAATGAACGAGCCAAGAAAGCAAGTTTTTCGACTCGCCCCCTCAAAATCCCTAAAAAGCCGACGGCACTAATTCGCACATCTGTTTTGCAGAGCGTGCCGGAGCAAGACATCGCGCTGGCAGGAGCGGCGGCGCAGCCGGGGGCGGCCTCCTCGGCGGCAGCAGTGGCCGCGGCGGCGGCGGCGGCGGCGGGGGCCGGAGGTGCCGCGCCCCGGACGGGTCGACCCGATTCCGCCGGGCACCAGCAGGCCATCAGGGTCGCCCAGCCCATCCAGCTGAACGAGCAGCAGATGGCCAAGCTGCGCAGCGAGCTCGACGTCGTGCACGGAAACATGCGGGTACTATCGGAGATGCTCGCTGCCTACTCCGGCGGCCTTCAGGAGAAGACCGCCGATCGCGCCTCCGCCGAGGATCTGGAGCTGCTTACCGTGAGTTGAGACGCGCTTGCGAAGCTTCGTTGGGTGTGTTTGGCGCTGTGTAAACATAAAGTCGCGAGGATGAGAGAATAAAGGGAGTGCGGTCCTTTCTCAAAAAGTACTCGGTTTTTTAAACTCATTTCGTGTTTTTGCAAACAAGAAGATAGTTGGATTTAAATAGTTTGATGAAATGCATTATTTTGATTCAAGCTACAAATGGAAAATCTTGGAGTAGGAAAAAATTTCATGAATAAAATGTTAAAATTTAAAACTGTCGCAATTTATTTTATAGGATAGATATTAAAGCGCGAACGAATTCTTATGCAAGAATTATAAAGCGAATAGATTTCATAATGAAAGAGATATTACAATAGGTACATGCTTGGCATTTTACTGTGAATTCAAAATTATTCGCAATATTGCAAATAATAAATTTTCAATGACAAATGTATTACGTATTTTCAACTTGCCCAATCAGGAAGGTCGGTTGTAAAAAAAAGAATGCAAACACTGAAAGAAAGAATTCTCAAAGTCCTATAAAGAGAAACATTCATTGAAGTAGTTAATCCTTGACGATAATCTTCCTGATTTCGAGATCTTGCAATAGTTTTTATAGGGCGCGTTAACAAAAGAAGGTTTCTTTTTGTTTTTCTCCCATGCAGTTTAATGGTTCATTATTCTCTCTAAAAGAAGCCGTACAAAAATAAGCAGCATTGTTTTGTATCTATTTTTACGAGAGTCGGCTGCCGTAAAGCTACAAAATATTAAGTAAAAATATTTTCACAATGTCTCAATGCTAAAAATTAGAATTTTATCAACTTGGAAGATAAGGCGTTGAAAGTTGTAAAACCAAGCAATTAAGATAATTTTTCGAAATTCAGGATGACTTTCTTATCAAACTCTTGACACTTGTTCAATTTAATCATCTCTTTTTCTGTTTTTTTTTTTTGTGAATAAACCTTTCTTGTATGCGTGAAAATTTAATGAAGCGCATATTGTCATTTACGTACAGTTAGGTTGCATTAGCGATCGAATTTCCCTTTGATAGCGCGACATTACTTACCTGTAGCTGCGACCTCTTTAACTTGATTTCGTAATATTTTGTACATCGCGATGCTTTAATATTTAATGCAATACCGCACATAAAATCTGAAAGTGCTTTAAAATCGTAGAAAAACAAATATCTTTTTTAATTTTAATACACTACTTCATTTTTTTTAATACACCTCTGTTTTTGAATAAAATGTTAAGTTCTTTAAAACAATTTCTTCAAACAGTTTCTTATGCTGACAAATAATAATTTAAAGAACATTATCAGAGCAGCTTTAACATAAATTTTTCACTTAAAATGTCATTTACTTTAAAGTACATATCATCTGCAATAAAAGGTGTGATTAACGAAAGTATTACGGAAGTATATAAATTTATTTGTCAAATTTAAAATTTAAACTATCTTTATCAATATTGCGTAACTAACACATATGTATCTTCATGTTTAAAACAACAGTGAGTATCTGTTACATTAATAACTAAAAGAATAATTAACAATCTAAATACATAGCTATTTTTTCTTCTAACTTAGACCATCCTGAAATTGAATTTTTATCCCAAATTAAAAAAGAAATAACACTTTTCAGGAGCTGCACAACACCTGCAAGGCAATGCAAGAGCGAGTGGTGGACCTAATCGGCAAGCTCGCTCACGACGAGCTCACTGCGGAACTATTGCAGATCAACGACGAGATGAACAACCTCATCCTGCGCTACACGCGCTTCACCAAGAACAAGCAGCAGGTGCCCGCGAGCGCTCTGGTCGCTCAAGCGATTGGCGCCACCTCCTCCTCGGCCTCGACGTCCAGCCCAGGTATCTCGACCGGCGCCAAGAAGAAACTCGAGGCCGGGGATTCTCTCATCGATCTGTCGGACGATGAGCCCGAGGGGGCCGCCGCACTGCCGCTTAATCATCAGCTCGAGAAGCGTATCGCTGACATAGGTGCGTTTGTAAATCATATGCGAGAATGACGTGCAGGGCTGGGGAGCACAACATTGTTTGGAGGAAGTATTTGACCTACTCGTGTGAGATTCCGGGAATTTAGACTAGATAAGGGCGCAAGGCAAGGCTGTGATATAAGAGTGCATTTTTAGCAATAATGCTGAGCTTTATTGTTTATTGTCCGAGTTTTTTTTCAATTTTCAAGATTAACAAACATTCAATTATTTTTTTAGTAATTTTGGTCAAATTATTTTAAAGGAAAGGTAGAAATGTAGACTTTTTGTGTTAAAAGCGTTGTAATTAAACTGCAATGTAACGATATATTATAATTTTATCTACAGATTTAATGGGGCCAAGTGGCGATGATGCAAAATCGCGACGAAAGGATGGTGAAAAGGACGAGTTCGATGCATTTGCACAATCGCGAACTGCCAGCTTTGATGCTTCTAAAAAGTATATTTCAATTATTAAACATTCCTCTACGAAGAATTTTTCAACTCATAATTTCTATAACTCCTTCAATTTCTACATTTTAGACAAGGAAATGACGAAGACGTAGACTCCAGTTCGTGGCGCGCGAAAAACGCGGTAAGTTACTCGAAACAAAATTTACCTACTCAAACGCAATGTGCATGATCATACATTTTATTTCCCGTACACGAAAATAACCCTTAAAAGTCCATATCTAAATATAGCCTTTAATTAGATGAGCATGATCACATTTCTTTTTTTTTAACAGACCGACAAAACGCTGACATCTTCGGAATTCGACCGCTTCCTGGCAGAGCGCACAGCAGCTGCAGCCAGCGAAGTATCAGGTCAACCAGTGGCTGCAGCAGCCGCAACGAGCAGCACTAGTAACGCCACAGGTCCGACATTCCAGCGCCAGATCGAAAAGGACGCAGAAGATAAATCCCTCTTCGCTCTATAAACAAATGTGCGAGACCACGTTCTTGTCTCCAATCACGTTCTATCGCTATCTCTCTATCTCAGCTTGGAAAAGAAATTTATGCTTTCCGTAACCACCGATCGTTTTTTAAAGATGGAATTATTACTTAAGCGTTGTGGCATATTCGATCGTGAAATTTGGCATTAAAAGTAACTTGGTGCGAATGTTGTCGATTGAGTTTTTTAACGGAAAACAACTTTTAAGTAAAAGTAAAATATTTCATACCACTTTTTTAATTTATTGTTTCAAAGGAAACCATTAAATTTAAATACTATTTGTACTCTAGCTACTTTTAAAGCTGCATTGCTTGATCAATATTATTATTATTACTATTAATATATTATTATGAGGCACACGAATTTCAGTGTCATCATATTATATGTTCTAATAGAAATGCGAAAGTTTTATTGTATAACTGCTGAAGCGGGAAAAAGAATGTTACTCGATGATTGTACGTGATTGTGCGCGAATTTCGTCCACGCGGAGAAAAAAGAAAAGTCCAATGTTAGAACATTGGCTGGTATTTGCATATGATTTTAAAAAATGGCGCTTGAATGTTTTTTAAAGTTGTATGTGAATACTTATGATATTTTGAATGATAAAAACAATTTATACATGTCTACATGCACATATAAAATTGTTACTTTTTCATTCACATGAAATGTGATTTATGCGAATTTTATTGAAATTATAGTATTATTAATCAGCCATTTAATCAAAGTTACCGGGTTTTACGTTATTTTGAGGAACTGTATTTTTTTTATTTTTATTCTCTTGAATTAGGCGTAGGTGCCGACTTTTTTCTCCGTGTATAAATATTATACTGTATGAATATAAAAAATCAATAAGGACAATGATGTATAATTGTATGTGACGTTTTCCCACAAAATTTTACTAATCTATCGCATTTTATGTGAATAATGCTTTAACAACTAAAATTAAATTAAATATCGATAACTTTGCTTTTTCTTTTAATACATTTTTTTATATTCTTAATGCAAATTGTTAGGATGTAATTATATAATCGAAGTTTTAAACAAGAATTTAAACGAACAACGTAAATTTAAAGATTCTGTGATTATACAGACTAACAAGTTTCAAAAAATTATTAATATAATTGGGTTAGCAGTACTAGCAAAATAAACAATTTCAACTAATAAAAACATTGTTAAGAGTCAAATAATAATATAACACTAATTTTAGTATTCTAGAAGCTGCAAGATTTTTAGTTGTTACAGTATTTTTTAGTAGGTTTGCGATTTGAGAACATCTTAAAATCAACATGAATCATTATAATCATTAATGTTGAAAGTATATAATACTTAAAAAAATTTAATCAATTGTAAAAATTTTCAAATTTAACTTTTATTCATTTTGATTTTGAGATGTATTTCACGTTGATCCTAATGATTGCTTTTAGAATTGGATCGAAGTAAAGTCAAGTGAAGAGGGTGTATGAAACTTTGTTGCGAATGAATTGAATGGTAACAAAAGAGAAGATAATGTTCACTTTTTTGACTGCAAATAGCTTTTCGTATCGTGAGTACTGAGCTTTATTTTAGTTCAGATTTTTTTATTATTATTTACTTAGTTTTTTGCGTTAACTGTATACATAGTTCACGCAGTGTAATGCAAATTATGTATATGGCTTGTATCCACGTAGTTGTATTTCTTTAGCATTTTTAATTACTAGAACTCCTTTTACCTCAATTATTTTGATGGTACGTTGTTATTATTATATTAAAATTATTTTATTTGTTAAATATATATATATGTATATTAAAACTAGGAAGAAGAATAGATGTAAAGTCTCTGTAAAGATTGGAGTGATTAATGTATAATGAAATACTTCTTCAGTTCTAGAAATGGGAGAACAAAAAGATGCAAGGTAAATTTTTATAATTTCGAAAACGATCAACTTTCAAGTACTTATTCTATTAATTTCTACAAAAACTTGTAAAATCATTAATTTTGTATCACTCTCGGAAAAATATACTAATCATATGGTTACGAATCTTGGATCATTGAAAGTATGAAGTGCTGTCTGTCTGCGACTATCATTAAAACCACAAGTAGTGACTTTAAATAACACTATGTAAAGCACGCAAGGTGGCGAAAGACGCGTGATGATAAGCTGAAATGTATGAGAAAAGAAAAGCGTTTTTCTTTTTCTTTGATGAAAAAGAATCTTAAAAATCTGTCTGTGAAATGGCGAGTTATATTATACGTATATACCTTACGGTATTTTTTGAAATAAAAGAACAAATAGAAGATTTATGAACATTTGCAATGCGCCCAACGACCCTTCAAACTTCCGCACTTGCACTTATTATTGCAAGTACTTCATAAGAATCGCGAAACAAATCTTTTTTTCGTATAAACTGGAAACAATGAAAAAAGTAATAAAAGTATTGTTGTTGTTTTAAATTTCATTAATTTCTTCTGATATTGTCATTTACATATATTTTGCAGGAAGACCGTAAATTTTTATGAATTCTGTTGATTTTATTATTTTTCTAGGTGGGTGTTTGCAATAAATGCTTCAAAAAATATTGTTTCTGCTTAGTAAAAACTGTTTTTACGAAAATTCAATGTTTGCAAAGTAACTTTTTGATATTTACATTTTTATTTCGAGTACCTAGGCTAATGACCTGAATCAATTTATTTTTGCTTTGATTTTATATATTACAAGATTTGCAAGACTATCTTTTCGTTCGTAAACGCAAACTTAAACTCAGAAAAAAGTAACTCGTTATTTATAGGTCATTACTTTCATACATCTGTTACATAAACTTATCTGCTCAACGCGCTCATTCATTTCTTCCATCAACTTTAAATCTCTAAAAATTCTCTCTAATTCCCTACAAACTTCGTTCAATCAAAGACAAAGCTCTCGCAATCCCATAGCTTTTCCACTTTTTTGGACCCCTCTAGCCGTTAGTAACTTTCGTTCCGCTGTCCGTATCGCAGGAGCTGAAGCGTTGGTACATTCTAGATGTTCGATCAAGCACAAATTCGACATAATGGAAGTAACGGAACAAAGCCCGCAAGGATCAGCTCAAGCAGGACTACTTGTCTCGGTTTGTTAAGGGCCTGTCTTCAGGATCCTCTGCGAGTAAGGCAGAGCCCTGTGCTACCTAATGAAGCGTGAATTCGCTCGAGTGAAAAACGCCGGATTTCCACGGTAAATAACCAATTGATGAGGTTGCGCTTTTAACGAGAGCTCCGCCGTTGCTGGGAATCAAATCCGCGCCGACAGCTCTGAAAATTCGAAAATAGAGTCGCCAAGCAGTTTAATGTTTGTACTGAGATAACTAAGAAGCGCTTCTTATCTAAACCCTGATTATGGGCATTTAAATTCCATTGAGTAGTAAGAGCAATGCGTGTAAGTACGTCATGAATGAGCCGCGAATATTCTAAGTAGCCCAGGGCGCTTTCACTTTCCGATTTGCCAGTGAATCGGGCGTCGAAACGGTCCGGATTATAGAGTAACGAAGCGCTTCATGCGTGCGCATTCACAACTTTAGTCCCTGCAGCTGTCTAGTCTAGTTCTGGCTGAGATTTTAAATTCGAGTGCAGTTCGTAGCTCCAGACGACAGACAGACGGGGCCGCCTCACGCCACAGTCTACTTATCCGGGCAGAGTGCGTCGTGTGTCGGAATAATAGCAGTGGCGCGCGAATCGTCGCCTGTGTGTGCGTGAGCTCCGGCGGTGAACGGCTGTGCAGGGCCTGCGCGTACTATTTTCACTCGGCGGCGCGGCTGCTGTATATTGCTATATACAAGCAAGGGCAAGCCAAGAGAGAGCTGTGACTGCGACGACGAGAAGTCAGACAGACGGACGCGCGCCGCACGCGCAAGTGCAACTTCTAACTCGGGGCGTGAGGATTATCGGTGCAGAAAAGCAGAGCAACGCGAGGAAGATGCAGAGGTGAGTACTCCCTTCAGCAGGGAAGGGGACCAAGGGCGAGCAAACAGGTTGCTGAGGAGCACGGATAATTATATGCGAAACCGAGCGGTAGAGAGAGAGAGAGAGAGCGAGAGAGCGCAAGAGAGCACACCTGAAAGGGGGAGAGATAACTTGTAACGCCAGTGAAGCTGGCGAGAAGCGAGGGAGAGGCGCTTAATTGCGCGAGTCCGCCTAATTAGTCGCTCGCTTTGTGCTCTGATTTCGTGCGTTAGAGCCTGGCTGACAACGAGGCCGACGCGAGCGACCTGACGTATAAAAAACCTAACCTATAGCGCGTGGGGGAAACGAACGTACGAACGAACGAAAGCACGTCGCATCGCTCATCACAGGCTCCGGTCGATGAATCCGAGTTAAAACCTTCCTTCGCCTCTGTTTCTCTGTCTCTGTCTCGGGTTTAGTATCAGGGGGAGAGAACTGAACAAGAGCGAGAGAGAGGCGGAGCGGGGGCGTTTTGGACCGAGGCGAAATTTGCGAGTGCGCGGGCCCGCCGCACTATCTCTCTCTCTCTCTCTCTCTCACGCTCACTGTGTATGGATGCGGATTTGCATAAAGACGCCTCTCTCGCGCGCCAGAGAGGAGGAGGAGCTTTTTCACGTGTGTGTGCTGTGCTGCCTTAGTCGAGGAGAGAGACGACGCTTTTCGGCAGCCTTACTCCCCGGAAAAGGAGATAAGCGGCTGAGATAAAGCCGCTCCGCAAGGGGCTCGGGAAATATGGAGTGCTTTTTTCGACACGACGTCACCGATAGATTGGTTATCGATGGAGGGCTCCGCTGCTGCTTAGTGCTGCTTGCCTTGCAACTGGAGAGCGGACGGCGGCCCTGATGGACTGGCTTTCCGACAGTAACAGACTCTTGTTCGTGCGTGTTTGTTTTCCTTTGTGTTTTTTGAGGTTGGACGCGTGCGAAAAACTAGCCTCTAGACTCTAGAGCTGTGTAAAACAACGAGTTAGGAAATACTCACGAATTTCAGAGAGATAAATGTAATAGTCTTTCATGGAAATGTTTCGTCGTGCATTTACAAGTGTTTAATTTTGACGGTCTGTTTCGAGAAATGAAGCGCTGGATAGTTACGGTTGTTAATTGCGAGTAAATTAGAATTGGATGCATGAAGCGTAATGTAATTATGTAAAAGATAAAAAGTGACAATTAAACGCTGGAGTCCTTTCTTTTGAACATTTACATGTTAATACAATTATGATAATGTGAGTTATTAACATTACATATGCTGTTTTTTTGCAGGTAGACAACATATTCTTCCAACTTACTTGCTGAATGCAAAATACAAATGATTCAAATGCACAAGTTTAAGTGGAAGAAGCAACTTAAACTAATAACCCTGAATCACGAGAAGTTATGTTATCTAGAATTTATCAGTTGATGGTGAATAACTGGTAAATCAATTAACCACAAAGGCACTTTTGTGCCAAAGGAGGGTAAATGGATCCCATTAGCCCGTGGTACTCATCCTATAATCGCTTAGCTACTACAGTAGGAATTACAAGCACATTCCAAACTTCGCCGATAAGTACAAGTACAGATCTGTCATCAAATCATTTGAATTCTACTACTGTCGACACTCAGACAGTGCCTTCCACAACTTCACCCCAGTTGATTATTCAGACAGCTGCTCATTCTCCTGCAACCCTGGCTGGACAACCTTCATCATTCAACCCGGGAGGGTTTCTATCTACTCCAACTGCGGTTGGGTACGATGTTTTTACTCCGTTCTTTCATTCAAACTCCAAACAAACATCACCCTATTCAACGCAACACGCACAACCCATCACCAGAGCACAAGTAGTCAGTACTTCTAAGCCAGCTTCCCCAGAAGAATCAGATATTCCTAGTTTAAGGAGTAATTATACATCACCTCAACAAAATGAAGTAAGACTTGTTTTTAAATTCTTTTTCATAATTAAGCATCACTTAAAGTTATTCATGTTTATTTTTTTTTTCTCTCAGACATTTTACGAGCATCAAACAGCCACATCGCCCCCAACGGTGAACTGGAGTTTATCCCACACAACGAATAGTAGTCAAGTTACTAGCCCATTTGGAATTCTTCCACATGAAAGTGTTACAGTTTCGTCTCCACCAGGTCCTCCAGCTACAACAAAGCCTAATAGTGTAGTTACTTATGACAATCCATTTGTAACACACTACAACAGTAATGGAACTACTGTTACAGACTCTAAAACAGGTGCTTGGTCTAGTTCAGATCCTGTTAAAAAGAATGGACCTCAGTCTCCTATTAGTAGTGGTAATTCTATAAAATGTGTAGTGACAGAGTCGTCGATAGTGGGTGCCCACACGTTTTTCCAAGGAACGAACGCTTTTGACTCGGACGACCTAACGCCTAGTTACACGACTGACGACCAATCAGTCGCTAACGCGCCGGTAGTGCAATCATCGTTACATCACCAGTCGTGTATAGTCACGGCGCCAAACATAACACCATCAAATAGAATTTCTCAAATACCTTCGCGATCTCCAGTGCCAACAACAATATATTTAAGTGCAACAGTACAAGATAAACAAACTGTCTCAGGTAAAAGCAACTTTCTTTTATTCATACTTTATTTAGAAATTATAAAACTATACCAAAAGAGCCCTTTTATATAAAACAAGTTATTTATATAAGAGGAATGAAAAAGTTTCTTTGTTTTAAAGTTGCATGATTACTGACCATTGTTATTCAACTCTTAAAAGAGATGGAGACTGTTAAAAAGAAGCTGGTTTTCTTCTTTAAAAAAAAAACAATTTAGTAGTTTGAATTTCAAAAATATTTTAATTTAGTTATAAAATATCAAAACTATTTATTGTAATTCCTTAATTTTTGCATAAAAAATCTTCATTTAGTAGTATATGTTTGCATGAAGGTTGATGTAGAAGCATATAAATAAATTAAAAAAATTTTAATATTTAAACTTTGTCAACTTATACAATTAATGAATAATTTTAGATATAGCACTATAGTAAATTTATAAATAAATCTGTGGCAAAAATGTTATACTTACTAAAATCTTACACATAATTTTATAAATTAATATCTAATTGTTATTAATAAATAATAAGTAATTACTAAACTTAATAATTAATATAAGAAACAGTATTAATAATGGCAAATAACAATTTAGAGCTATATTCAAATCGCCTTGCAATAAAAAAGTTCGAAAATTCAGTGAATCATTCTTATTTAGGTACTCATAATGAACACACAGGGCCCGATCCAGGTCACGACAGTAGCCAATCCTCGCCCATTAGTTTCTCCATAATCGATTCTCGCAACATCACGTATACAACCGGGGCCACCGCGGGAAAACCACAGCAGCAGCCACCAAATGGTGCGGTACAACAGTTCCACGTGCTACAGCAACAGCAACAGCCGCCAACACAGCCGCCGTCGTGCAGGCATTACTCGGGAGCGGCGGAACCTGAGTACCATCACCCTGCGCGGTCTAAGTCGGCGGCGTCGACGGACAGCGCGTACTCCTCCAATACATCACAAAATGGGCCCGACTGTGCGGTTGTCGTGCCCCGCAGGCCTAGCCCTTTACAGGCCCATTCGCAGGCCAGTCCGCTGGGGCATGTACCCAGTCCTGCCACTTACCCCATGTACAACAGCCCCATGGCTACTATGAGTTCACCCTCACCCCTGCAACAGCAGACCGGTAGCATGCAACAAATGACACCTCCTTCGCCATTGGATGTCACTGTTACCCGGTCGCCATCCCAGCAGGGACAGGTCGCTTATTCCTCGGTGATTACTAGAGCTCTAGGTGCCAATGAAAATAAGACTTCTTATACTGTTGATGGTAAGTTTCTTGTTTTGTATATTATTTGTACATATGAAACTACATTTTATTTAAATAACGTCTATTTACACGAATAATGTATAAAAACGAATAAGGAATAAAATTAAATAAATTAATATTTATTAAAACTTAGTACCTAAGTTTCTACGATAGTCCTACATACAGGTCATTTTTTATTACCTCTGTAAGAATTACTTCTAGAGCCTATAGTAATGTAGGTTCTCCCAATGTTGTAATTAGTTATGTATACTAGTTCAATAAAAAAATAAAATATTTGATATATTAGAAGTTGGTATTATAACAAAATATAAATAGAAAGTTTGTAAAATTATAGTAGATGATATTACAATCAAAATTTTAGATTTCTAATACGTGTTCTAAACCTATTAATTCTAAACCTCTAATTCATATTAATGAATTTGTTTTTTATTAATATTAATAAATTTGTTTTTTTATGATATGATTTAGAAAAATAAATCAAAATTTATTAGAAACCTAAAATTTTGATTGTAATATCATCTTCTATAATTTTACAAACTTTCTATTTATATTTTGTTATAATACCAACTTCTAATATATCAAATATTTTATTTTTTTATTGAATTAGTATACATAACTAATTACAACATTGGGAGAACCTACATTACTATAGGCTCTAGAAGTAATTCCTACAGAGGTAATAAAAAATGACCTGTAAGTATGACTATCGTAGAAACTTAGGTACTAAGTTTTAATAAATTTTAATTTATTTAATTTTTTTAGTATTAACTAGAATAAAAAAAAAAGGTTAAAGTAAACAATACCAAAGATTATTATATATTAATATAATAGAATGATAATTAATATGTTTAATATTTTATTATTATTTTTGCTGCAGTCATTCAAAGAATCATATTTAAATACAAATTTTGTTAAAATTGTTTTTGGGTAAATAAATATAAAGCCGTTTTTACATACATGAAATAATATATAAAAATTAACATTTCTATGATTTAGAAAGATTCAACACTGACACAAAAAATATTTCTAAAAATATTGATTTATAAATTTTTTATTATAATTACATTTTTGCTTGGTTATAAATGTTACAGCGAGCAGGACAACCTATGAGAGGACACAAGACTTTAACCAGTCCAAAACGATGTGCTGGGACAATGATGGTCGACAACCGGCAGCCGATCCTCAAAAATTCTCTACCTCGAATTATCTTTCACCGGAAGGTGGAGAAACGACAGTACTGGGTAATACGGAAATGCAAAGGATCCAGTCATCTTGCTTAGAAGCCTCTCTACCAAGCATGCCAGAACTTAACAGTTGTCGGGGCGACTCAATGAACATTGTTAAGAATCTGCAACCTGTCGATCATGAGAACGGTGAACTTAAAGACATGGATGATAGAAGGCATCAGGAGGCAGTTGCGGCAGGCGTAATCAACGATAAAAGAAAAAGTCCAGTGGACTATTTGGGTAGAATACCGCCACCCGCGCATCACAATACCGTCGTTAACCAGCAACAACAAAATGGTTATGTGGATTTTGAGCGGTGGAACATAACCACGCTACCTCACACTAAACTAATAAGCTCAGCTCCAGGAATGTTTACGGCCCAGCAACCGCAACAGCAGATTCCGACCCAAATGCATCACAATACGAATTTAGTAGGCAATACAGTGACTCATCCTCATCAGCCTTTGCTTGTTTCTCATCATGCAACGCCTACCGTTTCATATTTCCCGGCCTTCCACATAGGATCGACGGGGCATCACGTAGGCATCATGCCACAACAACACCCCCACTCAATGCAGCCACATCACCCTGTACATGATTTGCACACTACAGTGGACATGAGTGTTCTTAATATGCCGGATTGTCACCAGAATCCTATGTGCGCTCAGGACCCAATGAAAGACGATAGACCGCAGGTCATTGTTCCAAACATCGAGGAGGAATTAGGATTTTTGCAGCAACCGAATATTTCGGGTGTTGTTCACAATACACAGCAGCCGATGACTCAGGAAATTAAGCGAGCGGCGAGTAACGATCCCAATTCCGGTTTTATGACTAGCTACCTTAAGTTCCTACAAGGGGAAAAGGAAACATCCCCTCCACCAGCTAATCGAGGAGGTAAATATCAATTATTCCTCAATTATTAATTTTGTGAAATCAGTTAATGTAAAACTTATATTATCTACATAATAATTAATCAAAAATTCATTATAATTTAATATGCTAAAGCTTGTTTAGAAATAAATAAATTATTTTAAATAATTTCTAAATTTTCGATAACATAAACGTGATAACAAATTTATAAAGTCCCTTTATCTGATTCACAGTGAGAAAAACCTCTTGGAACAACAGACGTCCTTATATTCCCTTAGAAACGAATGGGGGTGACACATGGAATAGAACAGGACTGTGCGTCCCCACCTCTTCCAGTTCCACCCCCACTTCAGACAAGTCGAAGGATGTTCCAACGATAGATTACGCCAATGATCCACGCTACTTTCCTCTGCCTAAGGAGCGAAAAGCCCACAGTTTTGATTCAAGTGACGACGGCTTCTCGAGTGAGGACGAGCTCATCGCATCATTTGGCAAGCGTCAAGAACGAAAGATGATGGCTTTTGCAAGTGCGTGTCACAGAATTCAACCACCCGTAATGCATTCGCAAATTCAAGATAAACCACCAGTTGTGCCCAAGAAAAAAGGAAGGCCTATTAAACCAGGAGGTCCAACAGATAGGAAAAGAAAAGCTGCTGCTGCAGCAGCGGCAGCGGCTGCCGCTGCCGCTGCCCAAGGAATTATTCTTCCACCTGTTGAAGAAACACCAAAAAAAAGTAAAAATTACTTATTTATTTATAATATAATATGCTGGCGCGTAATATTTCTAGAAAACGCACGCACAGAAAGAACACTACCCATTTGCAATAAATTTTGGGCCATACGAATAATTATTAGTTCACTTTCGTTTACAAAAAATGATATCTGATCCATAGTGGAAAAAAAAATTCATTGTTTAAAAAATGTATATCCCCTAATTTTTTTTTTTTTTTTTTTTTTTTTTTTTTATCTCAAATTTAACAGCCTACTCAAGTTGTCGTTTTCGAGTCTTATACGGCTGTGCATTGCTGCACTTGCGTGCAACAACGGGGACCTACAGTTTATAGTGGACTCGCCTTCGGCTCGAATGTCAATTTACACAAGCTATGAGCTTGCCAATTCTTTTGTTCCCTAGGTGCGTAATATACTATTCAGCACGTATTCCTAACTTAACTCTTTACTTTTATAGTTATCAAATTACGTCTTCAAAAGAAATTTTTTTGATACAAATCAGGTAGAACTGTATTGCTATACCTATACAGGAAATACCTTTTCTTATACATTATGAGAGTAATTATTTAGTATTACGAGAAAAAAGAATAAGTGCAAGAGAGACAACAACTGCCTGGCTCCGGCATCCGCTTAAGTCTCTTGGCGCCCTCCGTTATTTCATTACCTATGTTTATCTTGAACGTCAAACATCCTCATCGCCTCGCGCCGTATTTCACAACTTTCAGCCCGAATTATTGTTTTACATAAAGTCTTACGTTACCTTTCCTTTTTTTATTATATATTTTGATGTATGACTTATTAGTATACGTAAATGGCCTAAAATAAGCATGGTACCTTTATTTATTCGTTTCGAGTCCTGTATCAAAAAGAAATTTTGTATGTTTTTTCAGTGCTTATAATAGGTTTGTAATCAAATACTGCTTATAATCCTTGGAAGCTTTATTATTAAATAACGGATCCTTGGTCTTGCAGACCTTATGATACGTGGGAAGTCCCTTAGTTTCACTTCTTATTTATTTATTTTATTTTTTATTTAAGCAATTTTAATTTTTTAAGAGAAATTATTTTGTAACATATAAATTTACATTATAATAGTCCCCGTTATTTTACTATTGCTTCTGAACTGTAGTTTCCCAAAAGGTCAGTATGGCTAAGGCATCCTTGTTCGCTAGCCTCATCTGGCATATTCAGTGATGTAAACAAATTTTTTTAAACAATTTGATCAAAAAATAAAAATGAGTAAAGAAAAAATACATACAGCTTATTTTTATACCATTCATTAAATACAACAATTACTACTACACTATCTCTGCTATAGTAAATACAGGCTTTAATGAGTTAATCTTCATTGCGAATAACAGATTAGTTATTTTTCTTTTGTTCTTTGGTCAAAACATACAATTATGATGCTTCTTATGAGCCAGAATTGAAATAATTGAGATGTATGATATTTTTAATTTCAAAATTGTTATAAACTCAAATTGTAAAGTCAATATGAAAAAGTAAAATTTAAGAAACTTAAACAATTATTATTATCTATAAATTATTAATTACTTGCGTTTACATTAAATACAGAAACACTCCAGCTTCCGCGGCGTGAAAGTTCCCGACGGAAAGCTAAAGAAAAGGTGAGCGAGAAATTAGCAGGTACTCAAGCCGATGCTGATCCCTATGAAGAAGAGCAAGGCGATTCAGACAACGACCCTGCGTGGACACCTGCTGCTAAACTAACTGGCGACGAAGAGGAAAAGAAGAAGAAGCGTGGCCGACCAGTCATATCGAAGCGCAGAAAGCTCCTTGACGGCGACTACTCCGACCCACTTAATGCCCCAAAGCGACCCGGCCGAAAACGTAAATACCCCATCGATGTAAATGCTAGAAGTAATGCTCTTAAGATCTCTTGTAAGATAGATGAAAAACTATTGGCCTCGGTGAGCGACGAGGACATTGACATATCTCCGTTTACGGTAAGTTTTATTACTTCAATGCGTAAACATAAGTATTTGATTAATTTTCACCATGTAACTTTTTCATGATTATTCACTTGCAAAACGCTATGATATACATACCGCTTGGATATCGTTTCAATTGTCATCAATAATGTAACGCTTATTTTGTTGCACGCAGCATTCAACACTCGGAGATGCCGAAGATGCGGTAAATCTAAAAAACACATTTAATACCAGTCTACCTGTATAGGATTTCTTTCTTGTTTATTTTTGTTCTCGTTTCAGTGTCTTATTTTTAATATATCATAGTGAATCTAAGCATCATGCAAGTTTTCTCATTGATTTTGGATAATTATGTATTCAAAATCAGTGGGACTTTTCACAAACTTTTATCATGAAATTTATTTGACTAATCAATTTACACTTAAGTTGAAGTATGCAATATACGTGGTGTATGTACTTAACATTATTTTGATATTTCAATTACAATGTTTAGATTTATTACTTATAAGAATAATTATTTAGAAAGCTATCACTTTTTCAAAAAATGTTAAATATTGTAATATCAGTAATAAATGGACAAGCACTTGATGTATTACGAATTTATATTAACACTTTTTAAGTTTCTGTACTTTTTCTATTTCTCTTTTTGCTGAATTTCGATTTTATATTCATTTCATTTTTTTCGGAGTTGTACATATTTTTTATAAAGACGAAAAAATTAATTATAAATTAATTTTAAATACGTAATGACACTTCAATAGAGCTTGAATCATGTTTTATTTGTCATTTCATTCTAATTGTAGTTGTTTTAAAAAAATTTTTTTTATTTCTTGATTTATATTTTGATTAAATCCTGATGCATTGTGTAGAAAATTCAAAACATAAAAAACGCTATATAAGATAATTCAAATTTTTTTAAATATTTCAGCCTGGCGAATTTGTTGTCATAAGGACGGATTTGAATCAACAATATCCGCCTCTATGGAGAATTGATGGGAAGACGCTTTTGCAAAAATATGAACCTTTTGTATATAATGGCAAAACCTTGTATAGAAATATTTCAACGGTATATTGAAAATTTTATATTGATATTAAAAAATCTAATTTATCACAATGAATCTTTGTTTATTTTTTTTTTCAACTTCTAGTATTCAGGATGGGCTCCAGAAAATCGTCATATTTATTTACAAGTCCCAGTCAAATTTTGGCAAGAAGGACAATTGGAGACGATAGTTGAATTTTTACGAGAAGAAATGATAATGGATAACAGGTAAGTGGAAAGCATACAATATTCATATTTTCTAAGGAGACTTCATGTATATTTAAGTATGCTTTATGTTTACAGCGAATGTATAACAAAATATATTAAAGAGATGGAAAAGTATCAAGATAACTTTGAAGTTTACATACAAACGCTAATATCGCAAGCCCTTGATTCTAATTTCCTCACGGAAATTTTCCAAGAAAAAGGTATTTATTTAGAATAATTTTGTAAAACGATTGTTTTACGATTCCTTTTGTCATTAATATACAAAAACCGCATTCTTACAATTAATTATTATTATTTTTTAGATGAGTATTTCTTGGTTAATGTGAAAACAGTTGATGAAATAACTGAAGAAAGAAAGCAACGATTACTCTCGACAACAAATTGGCAACCAAATCTTGTCACAGCATTGTCTACATGGCCTTGCATAAATGTATTGAAAGATAATGCATCGGAATATAAAGGCAAAACGTGTGCTGGTTGTCATAGAGTAAGAATCCACGCAAGGGTTTTACTCTACGGACAGCCTTACAATATTACAACTTTGGAAGGTTCTCCTCCTAATCCTCAAGTGCCTCAAGAAAAGGTAAATTAATTTTTTACGAAAGCGAAAAGTGTAAACCATTACACATAAAGATTCATTTACAATATATAAAATATTGAATAATTTTTTAGGACTTCATCTTGTGTAGAATATGTCAAACAAAAGTAGGATTGTTTAACAAAGTTGCGCATCAAAAATACTTAATGTTTTTGGAGTGTGCAAGAAAAGTGGCAGATAGAAGGGTCGCCGATCCAAATAAAGATACAACGATAATTCTCAATGAACTTCTAGCAGATGAAGCATGGTTGAATCAAGTAAGTTCATACAAATTTAATTTCACTTACAGTATTACTTATTCGTACAAAAATAACCAAAATTTAAATTAATACTATATTTTTTTCTTTGCAGCTCTTCAAGGAAGTAAGAATTATTTGGGCGGAAATAGATAACATCGAATATCAAGCTAGAAAGAAAGATAAAAATTCTAATGCTGCAAATGCTGCACCAAATTCTAATGCTATAAATGCAACTAACGTTGCTGCAAATCCTGCATTAAATTCTAATGCTACAAATACAATTAATATTGCTGCAAATGCTGCATCAAATTCTAATGCTGCAAATGCAATTAATATTGCTGCAAATACTGCATCAAATCCTAATGTTGCAAATGCAATTAATATTGATGCAAATGCGGCATCAGCACAATCTATGGAAGTGCCAGAAACACCCCAATCATTAAATGAATCTCAAGCAATGTCTTACAATGATCAAATGAGCAGTAACTTTTCCTAGTATCTGCACAACGGGTGCCAGTTTTCTAATGCATTTGCTAACTTATAAATAAGTTAGGAAAAAGAAAGTAAATCGAGAATAAATCAATTGCTGGTACTTTGATTTGAAGAACTCGACGCGTCTATAAAAATACATATTTTATTAAGAGCAACAGGTTTACTTACTGCTGCAGTATATGTAATGTACCGCATTTCATAAATGCTAGTGATCAAATTTATCACAGTGTTTAGATTAGTTAAAGTATCATGAAAATCATTAATAAAAAGGATGGGGTATTTGTTACGTCCATACGGCTATTTCATCTATCTAGCACGTTTCAACCTAGTCTATTATTAAAGACAGGCTACTACTGCCTATGGTCCTACTTATAGGTCTAACGTTTATCTTTGATTCCGTAATAAAGCATACCGTATGATTGCAGTAACAATTACAACTTCCAACGAGGCTTCGGCGTAAAGAATGTGTGCTGAATTTAAATTTAAAGAATATGTAAAAAGTAAAGAAAGGGATTTAGCTTTTCAATACATATTTGCGTATATCATATCTCTTAAGCGTTATGACGAAATGATCAAAGGGTCGAGATTTAGTGTATAATCAGAATTAAATTTATTTCTATTTTGACTACTCTGCAAATAATATCAACACCTTTCCGTTCTTATTTATCGTAAAGAATGAAGCAATTTATCTATTTACAAAATTTACAAGATCAGCCTTGTAAATAAAATTATTGTGATATAAATGTAGGTGACTTTACTCACCATTAAAATCGATCAGTTATTAATTAATTTGAAAGTTTTCGTTATTGGTTGATTTTTTTTTAAAAAGCAAAAAAAAGAGTATATGTTTTATAAGCGAAAAACAGAGATTAAATATTTTCGCTACGTGCGTGTTTTAAAAAATCTATATTTAGTTTGTTTTAATTATCTAATCTTTCCTTCTATGGATTATTACTTTTGCATAGACTGGAAATAGACATCATACGTAATAAGCAAAATCTTTTACTTCTGAATTTGTACAACTCTATTTTTTAATACTTTTTCTTTAGTACAATACAACATAATTTTATTGAACTTTTTAGGCTTCCTCTTGATGACTATGATATATTTTTTAAAAATAAGTAAATAATTGCGCAATATTATTTAACGATTTTCTGTACATTCGATTGATATGTATATTTATAAAATGATATTATCAACAATTATTATCATTGTTTATGCCTTTTATCGTTTAAGTTTTGACATGTTCCAGATTTATTGTATGTTTGGACAAAATGAATAAATGCAAAAATCGACGAGCGAATGAAACGAATGTATTTAAAAAAAGAATACAAAGTGTATGTGAATTCATATTTGTAAATTGTAAAAAAAATGTAATAATAACTATGTAATAAGCTGCATAGATGTAAGTATAGTTGAAACAATTGAAAAAGCCGTGTACTACTCTTGGTAGAATTCAATCATTTAATCAATTTCGTTTTCTGAAATGCGGGCATTTAAGGGTGATTAATTTGGCACGTTATACAATCAGAAAACCAGCTATGAAATAAACCGAGCAGTTACATGTAGCAGGAATATGTAGGGAGAGTGCCATTTAATATTTTATACTCATCGCGAGCTTCTACAATTGCGTTAGGATGATTGAAAGTAAAACCTTGAGAACCTCTATTATCGAATGGTTTCAGAATCTGTAATTTTATGTTTTATTTCAGAGAAAGCAAGACTTTAGAGAGGAAAATCTTGCGTAGCAACGGCTCGGCAATAAGTCGACCCGCGGTGCTGGCCGTTAACACTGTAAATGTAGTATAAAATCGAAAAGTCGCAGAAAGCTATTGTTATATTGCATACTTGTGTATGTATGTATGTCTTTTATGAAAAAACGAATAGATCCCTTAATCTTCTAATGTCATTTGTAAATTTTTTTAAGCATCTCCTTATTAATAATCTTGCGGAAAGTCAGAATATATCGAGATAATTTTGATGGTAAAAAGAAAAAGATTCCAGTATTTTCGGTTAATCATGTACTGGAGATCACATTATATGTACAGCGACATTAAACTGGAATAATTTATGTTTTTATTAATAATTTTTCAATAAAATTGAGAGAAATTCTTTCGTATAATTAAAGTTTATTTAATGTTTTGTTCCTGCTGCTTATTTTTATTTTCTAGTAGCATTTTCAATCCATTCATTTTTACATTTTCTTTAAATTAATACAAAAAGTAAAAAAATGCTTTCTAGTATTTTCATGCATGTTTTATAAGCATTTTGTTTCAACCTTTTTGCTTTTTGCACTATTCAAGAATAATAAAAAGTAAAACAATAAAGTTTAGGCTCCCTGCTCTTGTTATCTTATAATGAGAATAAATCTTTTTATAGCTTATTATAGAAACTAATCTATAAATTCAGTAGAATGTATAGCACAAGAGTCGTAAATTTTATCACATGAACATTTCTACTTATATACAGGAAACTATTAAAAGTTTTAAATACATTCAAAACAAATTTGTTTTGCAAACTTTTAACATTTGAAACATCTATAACGATATATCTGTATATATGTATAAGGTACCGTTGGGTAAAAAAGGAACATGAATTTCGAGTAAAAACCGCGAGGGACATGGAAATACACTAATTTCTCATTTCCACCATATGCCCCTCGATCGCAAAAATTGTATGAATTTCCCAAAAAAAGGTATCCTAACAATTAAAAAATATTTTTTGACTGCAATTATTACAGATCTAAAAATATTTAAAATTTTGAATAGCTTATGCTCGAAAGCCGGTTTGTTTATATTCATTCATTCTTCGAATCAAAAACTGATGTAATATTTAAGTAAGCACGTGTTCTAATTAAGAAGATAAAGACTTTGATCTTTCGAAATACGCGCTGAAAAAAGAGGCGAATCGGGCTTTCATTATTACAATAAACAAAAGCGAACCTTCATTTATTCAATGATCAGCTTCGAATAAAATACTCCTAATCAGACGCGTGACGCAAGCCCTAAAATCTATCGAGTCCATGGAGCACCGTCTTGGCGTCTTTTCCAACGAATTACAAAATCAGAATTCGGAAATAGCGAGGATTCTGATAGTATGAGCCTCAGCCTGGCGGCAAATCGTGTAAACGGCGCGCGGTTTGGCATTGGAAGTTTCTCTTCTAGCCGTTTTGGGATTTGGCCCTACAAACAAGCGTGCTCTACTCATATTCCATTCCGCTGATCCTAGCAAGATCCAACGCAATGTTCTACGCATGCGCTTGGCGAGGAAGTTAGCACCGGTCCTGGAAAGCCCTGCGTGCGCACACTTTTGTCCGTCTGAATCTGTGTGCGGGGGCTGGTGCGGAAAAGAGGGTCGAAGACTCTATAAGAGCGAGCGAGATACAGCATCAGAGTGAGAAAGAGCGAGTGGAGAACGAGCCGAAGCCAGCCTGGGGTCCAGTTCGCGTTTGTTGCCCGTGAAGGATGCCTTCTGCCAACCCTAAACTAGAGAAGCAGGCTTCTACGGAGTCCGTAGATCCGATCCGTCAAGCGATCATCGTCGTCGAGCACAAGATCCGTAATCTCGAGAAGCGCAAGGTAAGTTAACCTCACGACCGCGCGTTGCCCTGTCACGGAAATCGCGAGAAAGAGAGACAGGCCGCCGCCATGTTCCGCAAAGCGCTGCCTGCCATGTGCTCGCCAGAGCCGACGGCGACGACGTTCTCAAAAACGAGCATGATAATTGATTCTTTTCTTTCTTTAGGGGAAACTCGAGTCGTACCGGGACATCGTCAAGCGCGGCGGTGAGCTCAATGCCGACCAAAAGACCGCCGTCGCGAAATATGATGAAGTCCAGCAAACCTTGGAAATCACACGCGAGCTTTATAAGCAAATAGTCGGCATTGCGAACGATGCTGCTAAACAGCAAAAAAAGCTCGCGCGGAAGGAGGCGCTTGAGCGGATGCAGCAGGACATCGTTAAGGTAACTACTGGAGAAGCTGAATAAGTAGCTTAGCTATAAGAGTAAGAGCTAATCATATAATTTTATAGGTTCGGGAGGTGTTACTCATACAGGATACTTTGATGAACATGGGAGCACAGAGCGTTCGAGATGACTTTGTTAATGGAGCAAATGGGGCTGTGAAGCTTGAGGAGAGTGACCTCAAATTCCTGGATGATCTATACAACGAAGTGATGTTAAAGCACGAAAGACAGGAAAATGAACCTTCTTTCCTTCAACAGGCTCAGAAGGTGGCAGAACACTACGTTCTGATTGTCGATGGCAAGCAAAGAGAAGTAGTAGGAACTACCTACTCTAAACTCAAGGAGCTCATCACGAGTATCACTACTTGTGGTTACTTTGACCAGGTCCAAGAGGTTGAAGTCGCTGTAGAAGAAGTAAGTCAAGCAACCTGTTGAGTAAGATTTGAATAATGTAATACGATAAAAAAAATTTTTTAAAATTAAAAAAAAAATAGATAAAATATAAGCCTTTCTTGCCCAAGTACCAAATCTTTCTACTTGTATTTCCTGTTTTTTCTAATTTGAAATAAATAAATAACAAATTTGACTTTGCTGAAACTTTATTTTGAGATAAACAACTGATGAATAATTTTTTGCAGGTAACACAGGCAGTGGCTGAAACTCAAATTATTGCATCACCACCTGAACAGGGGAACGAGGAGTACAATAATAGCAGTGAAAGACACATTCCACCACAACCACCACAACCTGAAACCCTTTTGACTATACCGACATTTCCAGTTCCAGTAGCTGCTATCCCAGTAGTATCAGGAGCTACTCCAGTTCCTACTCCGATTCCTGTTGTAGCCCAGCCTATTCCACCCATTCCACAAGCTGCTGTCGACGCTTCGTACTACACAAACACTGCGGCTTTTGTTCCAAGCCCCCAAGTCCAACAACAGCAGCAACCAACCCAACCACCTCAACAGCCACCTCAACCGCAGGTTGCGCCGAGGATCAATGACGTCATTGGGCCAGCACCTAACTTCTTCTTCTTGCAAGATTCAGAGCTTGATACACCAGAGGTTCCATCTACTTCATCTCAGCCACCGCAACCTGTAGTTTCTCACATTCCTGCTCCGGTGACTGTCGTTGCCGCTACCGTTACTCTTAACGCTCCTATTCCAACTCAAACGTTTACCAATCAATCTTTTACCCCTGGACCTCCAGTTGTGGCACCTCCGGTAATTTAGTTTTGCTGAGCATATCTTTAGCTTAAAAAGTTGAATATATAGTAAAATATAATGTTGTTTTTAGGTAATGTATCAGCCACCAGAGATTCCACACTTGCCACCATTTTCTAGCGCTAATCCTCCGCCGATTCCAATCCCTCAACCGCACCAAACTGGAATCCAATTTAGCCCACCAAACCCAAGCAGTTTCCAACCTCAGCAGACTCAAACATTCGAACAGATGTCACAACAAGAATCTATGACAACTCAAAAAGAAGAATCACATGTAAATATTTATTTTTGTCTAATATAACTATTACTAACTAAAAAAGTTGAAAAAATAATTCATGATTTATTGAATTTTAATACAGGATATTGAGAAAAGTGGAAACGATGTTAATGAGATTGAAGTAGGTCAAAACAATAGCCCCACTGATTGGAGCCAAATGTCTGAAAATGCAGACAACGACTGGAATCTGGTCGAAAAATCTTTGCAGTCTTCGCCAGAATCAAATCAGTTACAAAACACTCAACAATCTTGGGGTGGTGATCAACAACGAACTGGTTTCCGAGGTCGCGGTGGAAGACGAGGAAACTCAAATAACTACAACAACAGAGGACGAGGTAGTTACCAACAAAACGGCAGAGGTAAATTAAATCCTTTTGCTGTGAACGTTTAAATTAGAATTATTATTTCAAGCAAAAAATTAAATAATTCACAAGCAAAATTTTTTCATATGTTTATATAATTTTAATTCAAACCAATATTCGCATTTTAGGTTCTTACTATCGCAACAACGACGGTAACTACCAAAATGGTTATCAACGCAACTGGAATAACGGCGGCGAAGGAAACGGTGGGTACAACAACACTTTCAAGAGGTCAGCCAGCAATCAATCAAGGGGTGGTCCACGGGGTGAGAGAGGGGGAATGGATAGAGGTGGACGAGGCGGTGGCCAGTTTCGCGGAAACCCAAGGGGAGGCAACCGTCCTAATTACGCACCGCGAGGTAAAGCTCAAACGCAAAATTAAAGACGCCATTCAGAGCTATATGCTATAATTGAAAAAAGCGAACTACATTTTAATAACTTCAATCACGTTTTCAATGCTCCAAGTCATCAAGTCTATTAATAAGGGATTACTTTCAAGTGAAAAAGTATTGAATTCTGTTGTAAAATCGATTCATAAATTATAGGAAATTACAATGCATGAAAATTGAGTCAAACCAAGATCATTGTTCAATTCTTTTGTAATACTTTCAGTGCTGTGACTTTTTTGCAATGATACTTGATTTCATTCAATTGGTGCTAACGAAATAATATTAACGAATTTATAAAGCGATTTTATTTCGAATTCGTAATATAAAATAGAAGTATTATTAAATTAAATCAAATAAGTAGTGAAGATATGTATAACTGGATAATTTATTTTTTCTTACCTTGTGACTTGGAACATTTATTAAATGAGTGATTGAATAAGTGATACAAATATAGCTACTTGAATTTGGTGTCCTACAATAAATCGAGCAACAATTTTGCTCAAACTCCGATGTAAAGCGAAACATTTAACATAGGTGGAAATTAAGCGAGATCAGCCAAATTCAGATATATGTCAATCCACCATGCAAGTATTAATTGTGTTGTGACAGAAGGCAGTTTTCACTGGGCAACAACAGCTGATCCAAGATTAGAAGAATAAAGAAAAAAATATATATAAATCTATTATATATAAAAAAATCCCCAAAAAAAAGAGAAAATACATGCATTTTATGTAAAATACACATCAGTGTATTTTACAAAATATCAATTTCGATTGGGAAGGCAAAGCCAATACACATGACGTCAGGAAGCGATTGGCCTATATATAAGATGCACGCGATCATAATTTTTAGAGTAGGTTAGGTATATTTTGTTAGTGTATCGTATTTGTATGTAAGTCACTTTCTGTCACTACTTTCTGAATTAGCTTTGCCTTGCCAATCTGTTTAAGAAACAGTGACAAAAACTTAGGCAACATCTGCATGACTCTTCATGTTGCGACGCAGTGTTCTAGTGATTTTTTGTAAATGCCAGAAAAAAGAGGATCCAAGAGCAATGCTTTTCTCACATCTTTATCTTGATACGTAATTTTTAATTCTCCGTCTCTTAAGGATAGAACGAAATGAAACTATGAATCTGTAATGACACTACCAGATTGAAAATAAAAGTCTTTCTTGGGATTGATTTATTATTCTTTTAAATCTTTTAAAAATAATGGACCCTTCTCATTTGCTCCCTTTCTGCTTTTTTCTGTGACATTCATGAATTCTGTGGGAAGCCAATCGCAAGTGAAAAAGCGATTCGTCAAGAATTGATCGAGATTTGATCAATTTCATTTTTCAAATGTCGACTGTCTGCGTTACAAGCAACTTTTTACTTTTTTTTTATAGCAAAGAGATACAAGATTATATTTTGAAAAGTAAAAAATCTAGTTACAACTCAAGCTTTAAAAAAAAGTTGAGTTGAATATACATTTGTAAATTATACGATGGCAGGTGCATTAAATGAGTGATGTTGACCATTTGCTGCCAAATGAATGACAAAAAATATCGTATTGTATTTCGTTTGTATATTGGTGTTCAGCCACGATTTTTTCTCCTATCTTTAGTTCTTTTTCTACAGTAAGATATGCGTTTAGGCTGCTACATATGTATCTTCCAAATAAAGATTTCATTTCATTGCTTTTAACACGTTGTAAATTAGTGTTCGATGTTGCATCGACCAAAACTTGATGATTCGACACAAAGAAATAAGAGAAAAACATTTCAAAGTTTTATACATTACGCAACATTTATAAAATTTGATTGTGTCCAAGTTTTTTCAATAAATGTCTTGATTAATTTTCATTTGCGTGCACACCATTTTTATAGAGCTTCTATAATGCAAATGGATTTGTTTACTTTAAATTCCATATATACGATTTTTCGAAATAAAATGCGCTTTAATTTTTTGTACTTATTTATCGCATTTCTCTTTGTTAACTTGACCTACATATCTTAGTTTATAATTTTTATACTTATGTAAATATTTTAGCATGCTTCAATTCAATTTTATTTTAAATTGGCTTTTTAAATAGTTATTTTGCTTTTAATATTAAACAATGTTTTTAAACAGTTGTTACAAATTTTCTTTTTGTTCATGTTTTAATTTAACTTTAATTCGTTTAAAATTTCCGATCATAATACGATAGAATAATACAAATAGTATTGAGATAAATATAATTTTAACGTAGTAATATTTAAATTGTTGTTTAAATAGTTAATGTTTTTCAATTTCATATTCATCTTGTCAACATTTATCGAATGCATCGCACATTAGAAAATAAAGTTTAGTTTCTACTTTAGTTTATTTTTACGATATTTAATGCTTATCAAAATTCTTAGAAACTGTAGAATATTTGTCTATATTTGGATATTCTATACACTGTAACTAGTGTTGAAAGCATTATATAAAACGACCGCTGAATAAGGTAAGTCATAAGTAACTTAAACAACTTAGTATGCTTTCCGATGTATCATTTTAATCAAAGCTCGATTATCCATGTAAATTTCATTTCATAATAAACTCAGGCATATCAACAAAAGAAAATATCTTTTAAACAAGTTGTTGGAAAAATATTTTTTTTAAATTATAAAGTAATACTAAAATGCTTAATATAACTTACAGTTGTTGCATTCTTTAAATTTAGGTTTTACTTACCCGTTAATACTCAATTTTTGCTTATTTTCGTAAATGTTAATTTTCCAAAGATTATAAATAAGTACATAAAGTATGATTAAAATTTGAATAAGAAAGCTAATTATGCTTCAATTAAAATCATTTAAAAAACGAATGTAGGATGGTAGTCTATATTTTTCTATTTTTATTGATTATTATGTTCAAAGTATAATAAATTATCTTTTAATTTTAGGTAATATTTAAGTATTAAAGTTAATCTTAAAAATCTAATAACAAATCTGCAATACGAAAGAATCTATTAATAAAACAGTAAAAAGAATGTTAAACAAGGAAATAGGAAATAAAAATTTGTCATTTTATGTAGAAACCGTTATAACAATTAGTAATATTTGAAAGGAAATTGTGACACTTATAGAAAATTAAATCAGTCACGTCTTTATTAATTAGACTTGATTATGGATCTTACAATGTATTAGTACTACGACACCAAAGCATAGCATAAATAATAAAAAAAAATAATTTGAAATACGATCTATATGCATATGTAATTCTTAAAGCATACACTTTACACATATTATTAGAGCTCACAGTGGTGTTCATTCTTACCACAGGTAAGTTTCTTTATGTTCCAAAAAACTATATTATATAAATTTGATTTCATACAACGTACATGTCTTAATACATTAATTGATCCCGAATAGTAGCCGTAAATATACAATATTTTGTAACATTTTAAAACATATATTAAATCATCTACAAAATAAACATACAAATCTCTTGCGCTACAGTTGAGTTTATAATCTTATTTTGTTTTCAATTACATGGTCAGGTACATTTTAAGCCGGTGTATGCGTGCCCTACATTCACTTACTTATTCGTTCACGAGTTTTGATTCCTCTATCTTGATTATTGTTGCTTATTGGCTTAAATTGACGGTTGTTCTGTAACTTTGATCATTTTCCCTGTTGCTAAACTCAAGTACGACTTGAGTTTACCCTTAACGCGCGAGTACTTCAACAAATATTCGATGCTTCATCGCATAACAAAAGTATTTTAAAAAAGTATCAATGATTACACACGTCTGTGTCGAACCTCGCTGGATTAAAAACAATCCGACTGAGGTTTTTAATTAAAAAGTTAATCTCGCAGTCCAGCTGTTACCGTGAATAAAGCTATTATTGCGAGGGCTTCTTGCGTCTGCCGAATAGGTTGCTTAGTACGGAGCTTTTCTTGTAGTCGCGGTCTTTACGCGAGCCAAAACTCTGCTCGCTCTCCGATCCACTTTCGGAAGCTCTTCTGCCAGCACCGTCGACCACCGAGATGTTCTGCGAAGGACTAGTGGGCGAGGATGCCATTGGCGGTGCTACGTAAGGAGGTAATGAAGTTGGTCTTCCGGTAAATGTGTTCATCTGATGCTGCGCAGGAACCTGTCAACCGTTAATATTTGTTAACACAGATCTTCATGTAATAACATTGCTGATTTTAGTTTAATCTTTTACTCACCGGCCTCGCATTGACAGCTATGTTTCCATAAGCTGGAAGATGCAAAAAAATTCCACTATTAATAGCAAGAACTGTTTCTAATTAGAAAAATTCTACTAAACTCACCATTATCGTGTGGACTACTCCAGTGAGGCATTTTACTGGAAGGTGGGGGAGCCGTAGATGGTAGTGGAGGTATTATTTCTATAAAAATAGGATAACATTTAAAAACATTGTCAACTTTTATCAAGTGTCAGAGATACAAGTTGGAACAATCATTTTACTGGCAGTGCGTATACCTTGTTGCTGAAGATGGATATTGTGATCAATATTAGGCTGTCGGTGCCAGCCACCGTCGTTAGTAGCATACTGACCAGACGTACCGTTTAAGTTCATGTTCGTACTTGGAGGTTGATAAGATTGCGGCCTCGTCTGCTGTGCGTAATGTTCGACGTCTGCAAACAAAATTATATTCTTACAGCTGCTAAAATAGCAAATTATTAATGTCAACCTTACCGTTGCGCCTGATGGCCACTGTACTGTCAAAACTAGGTGATCTGGCAGGTACCGGCGGAGGTGCTCCTCTGGGTGGAATTGGGGGTTTGTCGCTTGGGTGCATCATGTACTGCTGGTTGACGTATTGCTCATGCTGTCTGGCTTGCGGCTGTTGCTGCTGCATCACGTGGTGATGATGGTGTTTCTGCTGCTGCTGTTGCTGCATATACTTTTGAAGAAACTCTTTTTGCGGTTGGGAGTCTGGAGGGGACCGTGCAATGTCCGCGTTATCATTGTTCCTCAAGGAGTCGGAACGCTTTTTGTTTATGGCCTGAGGGTGGTGATGGTGATGTTGCGGTTGTTGCTGCTGAAACTCGGATTGGGATTTGTTAGGGTTGGGAGGGACGTCGCGCCTGATGACAGAGTTTTTGCGTTCCATCTCGGGCGTTGACGCGTGACTGCTACCTGTTGATAGCGCATCGTCCAGGTGGTCGGGTGACAGATTTTGAATACCTCCAAAACCATCCTGAAAAAATGTATACTTGTCAGAACCCAAAACGAACTTTATAATAAAAAGAATGCTTGTTTAAATGATTTTAGATGATGGGAATTTTTTTTTTCATAATCGTTCTTTTATCTCTTGTAAATATTCCATCTTCCGAAGGTTAAATTTGGAAAGATTAAATACAAAAATTTTTAAAAATAATAAATTAATTAATTTTACAGGTAAAACTTTCATTTAGATAATTTAGTTGCATTAACTAAAACTTGGCAGATCAAGAAAATTCAGTTGATCTTCACTTCTTTTTCCGGATTTCAAAAAATATACTATATCACCCCCACTCACTTTCAGCGCTCAAGCGCTTATACATATATATATGTATACGTAGTAACCGATGTTCATTTTTAGCCTTCGGTTCATTTATTCTTGAGCTCAGACGAGCACGTTTTAAAGTTACTTATGTGAAGTAGTAAAACGGAAAAACGAAAAAATATTACTCTTGAACAAGAATTAATTATTGATGAAATAAGAGGTTAGTAAATGTTTACATACCTTTTCACTAAAACGATTTCTAGTAAAAACTTACAGTTTTTATAAAACATGTTAGGAAGTGTTTAGACAATGGAAAAAAAATGTTTTTGTTTAAATATATGTATTGATTTATTTATTTTAATTATATTAAAAAAAAACAATATAAAATAAACTCTCATTGTAGACTTACAATGTTTATTCGAAGTTAATTATTTATACAAAAATATAAAACAAAATAAAAAAAATAACAATCATTATTGTAACAGAATATTTGTTTCTTATGCATTGAATTTCATTGAATGCAGCAGGTAATAAATTAAATTAATATATATAATTTTGAAATAAATCTTCTTTGTGTCAAATTTAGTTTTGCGTGAAAAATTTGCATTACAATTAAGAGCCAATGTTAATTCTATGATATTGAATTTTATGATGAAACTTTAATTACTGTCAAATCAATCGATCTCGTTCTTCTAAATTAAGATTTACCTTTTGCGAATCATCATAACTCATGAGTTGCAGACTTGGTGGTAATTTCGCATGGAAGGAGAGTTTGTTCACCCAATCTTCCATATCTTGCTTACTAGGAGTTAAGAACAAAAATTCTGAACCATCTGTACATTTTAATCTGAACACATTCTTGCGTTTGGTGTAATCTTCGGCTTTTTCGCAAGTTGCACTATATATATTAATTGGTGCCGTGGCTGCTTTACTAGATTGAAAGTCGTCGATATCTTTAAAAAAGCATAAAAGTTGACCACACAAAACTGAAAAATAAATATTCATTGAAGTACAAATTCCGACAACAATTTTGACGATTCAACGCTTAGTTTTTAATTTCGTATTCCTTATTACCTGTATAGTACGGTTTCCAAGATCGAACGGCAGCTTTCTTGCCACCGCTTTGGAGTTCGTGCTTCCTTTCAAGTACACCTTGAATTTCGACTGGAGGTAGAGAGTCAACATTTTCTATACGCTGATGCTTCCTGAAACTTTGCGTTCTTCTTCTTGTGGTAAAGCTCGGCGTTCTCTTTGGTTTCTTTGTATCCACTTTCATACTTTCAGCTCGTTTGATATCCGCTGCAGACGCTAATAGACAAGATAATTGAAGAATTATAAGCCTTTTTGTAAATGTTACTACTAACTGTTGTAATTACACTTACATCGTCGAAGTCTGTCACTTAACATGTGATGAATACCACCGTATGATTTTGTAGTGGTTGGTGTGTTTTGAGAAGTGTCATTAGATTCAGATTTTGCAGGAGACGTTGGCCTAAAAAACAGTGTTTTTGAACTATTGTGTTCTAACTTTGTTATATTCAAATGAAATATGTGTGAGTACCTGTTGAGAGACTCATCGTAAGGGCTGCTAATTTCATCTCGTTGACTATGGCGAGGACTCTCCTTAAACCGTTGCCTTTCCTCTTCTCGTTTTCGCTCTTCTGTAATCCTTTGAACTTCTTTACGTTTCCGCTCTTCTAAACGAGCTTTTTCAATACGTTCTTTTTCTGCTTGCCTAGCTGCCATTTCAGTTTCGAGTTGCTTCTGGAAGGCCTTCTCCAGCTAATAAAATAAATAAATGTTTAGCTTTAAAAAAAAATTAAAAATAAAACGATTAAAAACCGATTTTTTAAATTATTACCATTGTTATGCGTTTAAGGGCACTGAATTTATCTTCTTGGGCTTCGATGGTCTTTTCAAAGTCTTGATGCTTCATAATCAATTCTTCAACTTGAGGTATCGATTCGCCGAACTGATCATCCCTGAGCATAGGCTCTCGACTTAATAGCCAATTTTCCAGCGTATCTGCATCTCTCTTGAAGGTCTGTGTATCTAAATTCTGTTCGTAAATCTGCCTTCTCTTCTCCCACGTATCTTCCAGGATTTCTCTCCTCTGTTTAAGTACCGATACTTTCTCTTGAATCTCTTTGGCGAGAAAATGACCTTGCTGTACAAGTTTCTGACCGGTTTCATAGAACTTGCTGAACGCGTCGTTGTGCGTGTCTATCTCAGCACGGTACTCGTTGTGACGGGATATCAGGGCTTCGGCGCCTGGAACATCGCGTGCAAGATCTGGTGCTGTGACCTTGGCTACCATTTCGTTGATCCAAGAGATGAGATCTCGGTACTCGTCAAAGTACGCTTGCAGTTGTTCGGCTTGCACGAGTTTATTTTTACGCTGTGCAGCTTTTTCTAAAAGGTCATTCCAGGACTCATCTACCTGTTCGTGTTTAACGGCAATGTGTTCCGTTGCATCGGGGAAGAGAGCGGCTAATCTTGAAGCTTCTTCCATTACAGCTTCCACCTTAAAATTAAATGCATGTGATTACTAATGTTTACATGCTTCTTTTGTAAATCAATTTTGGTATTGGAACATCTAGTCCATTTACAAAGTGCCATTATCTTAGCTTGGCTCACCTGTTCTTTCACCGCTCCAAGATCAGCGTCTAAGCCTTGGTGTTTACGTACAAGAGCCTGTATGGTCTCCAAGTCATGAGCGTACTCGTGATCAGAGCCCAGAGTTGCTTCCTTCTCCTGAATCCAAGAGATAGTTTCGTCGGCTGTTCTGTCGAACATGTGCACTTGTTTAGCTCCGGTTAATGCTTCTTGTCGGGCATGAGCGAGTTCCTTCAGATCTTCCCATTGCTGTTTGGTTTCGTCAATCTTCATATGAATTTTTCCGGATTCTGGATTTTTTTCTTCCATAAGTTTCTGACCGGCCTCGATTATTCCAGTCATCCGGTTCTCGCTACTCATTAAACTGGATAAGAAGTTTTCGAACATCTGGATAAGAAGTTCTACATGTTCAACATCCGCACCGTAGTCTTCTGATGCAGCAATCTGTACATAAGGATAAAAATTATAGTGGCTATATAAATTTATTTTTTTTTTCAAATCGGTTTAAAAAGTATATACCGTTGTTTGATCTCCTATCCATTCGATAACTTGATCAGCTTGCATAATAAATCTATGGTATTTTTCACTCTCAAGTAATCTTTGTGATCGTTTTTCTTTCAAATTTTGTAAATCTTCGAATTTATGCTCGATTTCTGAATATTTGTAGGCGATATTTTTACTGTCAAAGTGGTGCCTTTCAACCAATCCCTTAGACAATTTTTTCAAATTTTCGACTGTACTTGTAAATCCAGCTAAATCGCGTTCAACTCCTTCCAGTTTCTTAAACAACGATTGAACGGAATCTTCGTCTTTGCCGTAATCTGAAGAAGTTAACAATGGTAATTTTTCTTTGATCCATTGTTCAGCCTCTGCAGCTTCGGCATAGAACTATAAAAAGATACATTTAAATAAAGTTTATATTCATTATTAATATATTAAAAAAAGAAATTCGTAAGTTTTTACCATTTGTGATTCAACAGCGTCGAGCAACCTTAACTTTCTTATACTGGCAAGATCTCTTAAATGCATTAGCTTCTCTTGCAATTCTCGGGACAATGCCTCTATTTTTTCTGATGCAAAATGTCCACTTCTTGTCATTGCGGTAGCTCGGCTCGCTAGTGAAGCAACAACTGGCTCTCTTGAAATCAATTCAGCTTCCAGTGCATGATGTTTCTTTTGCAAACGTTGAACTGTAGTTAATGAACTTCCCAAATCTTTACTAGCAGCTAAAACCTCCTTCTCGGCCAACCAGTGTAATTCATCTTCCACGTCTCTTGCGAATTGATGTAAAAGCTTGGCGTCTTCTAAATTGTCCCTTCGGATTTGAATAGGTTCTTGAAGGCTATGATACCTAGTTATAGTGGCTGTAGCTCTCTCTTCGATTTCGTCACTCATGAAATGTTTGGCCCGTTTGAAGTTCGCTACGCTGTCTTTAATCGATTCGCAAGCTTCATTGTGACTCATAACGTCATTTTCTAAATTCGTATGTCTCTTTAATAAATTTGCAACGCTTGAAAGATCTTTTCCGTGATCCTCAGACTGCAGTTGTGTTTCAATTTCATCGATCCAAGCTTCAAATTCGTCAAGAGTTCGACTGAATAAGAGAGCTTGGTAGGCATCATCGAGGCGATTCTTTTTCAGTTTACTGGTTTCCTGAAGAAGTTCCCACTCTGCTTCGAGTTCGTCTAATCGTTCTTGAATTTCCTTTGATGCAAAGTGATTTTCTGTCACAAGAGCTTCACCTATAAACGAGAAAAATTAATATTTCTTTTTCTGTAAATGATATTCATATGAATGTTTACATTTATCATTATTATTTACCTTCATTGGTAACTGCAGAAACTCTTCCTTTATTAGCAGCCAACTCACTCTCAAAGGCTGCGTGTTTCTGAATTTTGCTTTGTAAATTTGTAGAATCTCTGTAATTTTCATCGCTTGCAACCTGTTGCTTCTCGTGGAGCCAGCCTTCAACCTCGAGAACGTTTCTTAAGAACTGATGTAATCTTCGACTTTCCACAAGTTTGTTCCGTCTCGATAAAGCACTATTCTTCAGTTTATCCCTTCTGGCACATACGGCGGCCAATCTCGATTTAATACTAGGAGCATCCGCATGACCCTCAGACAAAATTACACTAGCAAATTTCTCCAGTTCTTCTATGCGACTTAATTGAGGAGTCAACATTTTTTCAAAGTCTTCATGCTTGCGCATCAATTTTTCGACTCCAGATAGTGACTCTCCAAGATCGTCGTTGTTCAAAAAAGCTTCTTTAGTTGCTAACCAGCTATCAGCTTGACTAGCTTGTTCTTTAAAAAGCTGCAATTGATGAGCTTGCTTCAGCTTTTGTTTGCCATTGTACCAAGCGTCGTTCAGCTCCTGCTGTAACTTTTCCAAGTGATTCAGATTCTCCTGTATATATTCGCCCATAGGAATAAGCTTTTGACCATGTTCTCCCAGAGCCTTGAAGGTATCTTGTCTTCCATCGATTTCTGCTTTTCTTTCTTGATGCAACTCCAAAAGTGCTTCAGCCTCCAAAATGGTCGTAGGTGGTTCAACTTCGTTCATACGCTTAATAGTATCTGCGACCCAAATTTCGAGCTCTCGCAGCTCTGCACGGAACTTTTGGAGAGTGTAAGCTTGGCTAAGATTTGCGCTACGTTCGCTCGTCAAACGCTGCAGTTCGTTCCAGTTTGTTTCGAGCTCGGAAAGGATTCCGTTTATCTGAGCAGCGTTTTCTGGATATTTTTGTGATAGTTTACGCGCTTCATTTTGATGTTCCTACACAAAATCAATGATTTTATATTTATATGCTTACAAGATTCTTCTTGCAAAAAATGAAATGAATTTTTTCTAAAGAACTTACCCTTAATTTGCCCTCAATAGCAGTCATATCTCTTTCTAGAGCCTCTTGTTTTCGTTGCAAGAGTTCCACGCCAGCTAAATCTTTTCCAACATCATTAGTGTTCATTAGTAGAGACTTTTCAACAACTCTCTGATTCGTATCGTCAATGTCTCGGTTAAATAAGTGAATTTCTAAAGCTCCAGCTAAAGTTTCTCGATATGCACCTAAAGCTCCTTGCAAACCACGCCACTTATTATTAAGACCATCTCGGCGCTGTTGAATTGACCGAGTCTCTTCGTCTTTACCCTAAAAGTAAAAATTGATTTTAAATCTTTGAAAATATTTTAAATTGATATGACGTTTATTGCATGCATTCGTACCTGTTTAATTAGCTTATTAGCTAAGGTATTGATAGTCTTCATTCTGGCATCATCGACCCTCATGTCGCTGTCAACGTCATCAAGTTTGCGTTGCAAACTCAAGCAATGTTCGTAATCCTTACCCGTATCGCCAGCTTGAACCATCATCTCTTTATCGCGAATCCAAGCCTCGATTTTTTCTACTTGGTTATTGAAATCAAGAATATCTTGTGCCTCCTCGAGACCTCTACCGCGGTTCTCGGATTCAATAAGTAGCTTCTTCCAAGACGAATGTAAGTGTTCTAGCTGTTGACGAATTTCCACACTAGCTGGGTGTTTTTGCATCAGTAACGTTTCTCCTTTAACTAATGGAAAACAAATAATTGTTATTGTTTTACATTAACAAAACAACTAAAAATATTAAAATGTATAAAAAACACTATATTACCTTTGATTTCTTCAATTCTGCTTTGGTTGGCAGCCAATTCAGCTTGGAATGCTTGATGTTTCTGCAATTTTTTAATCTTATCTTCGAGACTTGAGACTTGTCCTTTAGATGCTTCAGCTTCAAGTTTCTTTTGTTTCTCACCAATCCACGTTTCAGCTTCAGCCACATCTCTGACGAACTGCGCATGCAAAAGTCCAGCTTCTAATCGCGCTCTTCTGTCATTGCATAGTTCGCGAATTCGCACTCGTCTCTTGATTACTTCATCCAATCGTTTAGCTATCGTTCGCGCTTCAAAGTGATTCTGTGAAAGAAGCTTACTGCCATGTTCTTGTAGTGCAGTCAGTTTGTCTTCTTGGGTAAGCAGCAGTTTTTCAAATTCATTATGTTTCTTTACTTGAGCATCAACTTCCTCAACAGATACTCCAAAGTTATCATTGCTCAATGCGGCTTCTTGAGTTGTAGATAAATTGTCTAATTGTTTTGCATCTCGTAAGAAGAAATGAAGGTCTATTAGTTGATCTAGATGGATCTTCTTTCGTTGCCATGCTGTGTGTAGTTTTTGACGTTCTTCCAATAATTGGCTACATTTTTCTTCAACCTCCTAAAATGCAAATATATTGACAATAGTAAAAAGTTCAGAAGTTTTTTCCAAAAATAAAATGAATTCACTTATACTTACACCTGCTGCGTAATGTCCAGTTTGTACCATGGCTTCACCTAAATCAAGAACGGAACTGAAAGTATCTTCACGCGCTTCGATCTCTCCTTTCAAAGCTTCATGTTCAGCTTTCAAAATTTGTGCACTGGCAGCATCGCGTACATTGTCTTGCGTAGACATTGTTGCGCATAGCCCAGCCGTCCAGTTGGTCAGATCTCGAACCTGTTTACATAATTTTAAAAATTAATATTGATCAGCGCAGAAGATACAATCATTTGAAGTAAAAAATATTTTAACCTACCTGTGTCAAGAATCGTTGAAGATCACAGCTGCCTTGTAATTGATCTCGTCGATGTGCCGATCTTTCTTTCAGTTCTTCCCAGTTAGCCAAAACGATCTTCTGTTGTTGATCAATATGAGCGGCATTGTTTCCTGGATACAGAGCCTGCAACCTAGCAGCATCTTCTACTAGAACTTGTAACTGGGCCTCTAAGGCTACCAAGTCATTTTCAAAGCCTTCATGACGTCTGATAAGAGCCAAAACTGAATTTAAATCTCTGCCGAGATCGTCCGGCAAAGCGGCTTTTTTCTCTTGTATTCGAGATAAAGCCTCAGCAACGTCGCGATGAAAACGATGAATTTCGCCAGCAGCCTGCAATCGCTGTTCTCGATTTCTTACTAGTTTCAAAAGGTGTTGCCAGGATTCGCTGTAAATATTGATTTATCAAATTAACTTAAAACATACAACAAATTATTTTATAAGTTAACATATTTTTTTGTAATACTTTTTATAACTTTATACCTTAAGTTAAGCACCACTTTTTATTTTATTTATAAATAATTTAATTTTTAAATTTATAACAGTATAGATAATATTTAAAATGAACCTGACTATTATTAATCCTAGACAAAACTGTACACTCCACTTACCAAATAGATGCATGCAACTGAGCCACCTCGAGAACCGGGTCGTCATCACCTTTGCTATTAATTTATGTGCAGAAAAGTAGTTAATGTTAGTTTTCCCATGTCCCTCTAAAACACCATGCCACACCATCATATTTTCAAAAGAAAAACTTTTTAATAGAAATTTGGTATTATTATTTTAAAATACTCGTTCACTGCGCTTTCTTTGTTATTAACATGCAAAATATTAATTATACAAATCTATGATTTTTTTAACGCATGTATACGGTTTAAATCAAACTACAACGTTAAAAAATTAGTCTCCTTTTTCCAAATAAATAAAATAAAAAAAAAATAGATACATTAATTCTTTCTTACCCAAGCTGTTCTTGGCGCTTTTCAATGTCTTGGATATAGGGGCTCTCGTTAGCTATCAGTTTCCTAGCCAACACTTGGCACTGATTAAACCTCTCTGAGCCTGCATCTATCCTATGCTTGAAATCGTTGAATTTAGCCTGCAAAAGTAGTAAGTGCTCGTAGTCCTGCCCATAATCTTCGGAAGCAGCAGTTTGTTCTTGTTCTTTGATCCATTGCTCAAGTTCTCTACTCTCAAGGAAATACTCGTGTCTATACATGCTCTCCATCAGGCGCTGCTGTCTGACAGTTGCCAAACGCTGCAGCGACCGCACCTGTTGAGCTATTGCCTGTTGCTTGTTGGCTATGGCTTTGCTGTCTGGGTGTTTTGAATTGATCATTGTTGCTGCTGTGTTACCCATTTCTGTTACGATGCCATTGTAGGTGTCTAATTCAAGCTCCAAAGCCTATTTTTATTTAAATATATTATTTTAGTTTGTAATATTGCAAACATATGGTTCGTCTAGTTTTAGTACTCACTTTGTGTTTAGTAAGTAATTTAGTGGCTGCATCGCGATCGCGTCCGTAATCAGTAGAGTTGAGGATGTCATTCTTTTCAACAAGCCAACTTTCAACTTCACCAGCTTCAAAGAAAAATTCTTGAGCTTTCAGCGATAAATCAAGAGCGTGACTTCGTTCAGTTGCTTTTTCTCGAAGATGATTCCAGGCATCGTTCAAGTTATCACACAGTTCTTGAATCTGATTTTAATAAGCAGTATTAGAAAATAAGTAATTTTACATCTTGTATAAAAGCTGCAAACGCATACACTAATAATATGTTTCTATCTAAAACTTGTTTATAGAAAAAATGTGAAATTTTGTGAACTTCATGCGCAAATATTGACAGCCAAAGTTGTGAAATTTTTAAATAAATAACTGTGAAAAGAACAATCTCAATGAATAATAATAAGATGAATGAAAATAAGAAACGATTAATATTTTTTTCTAAGTAGCCACGCATTTCCAAAAACACACGCCTACTGTATTTTTGTTTTCTATGTGTGTTTTTTTGGTTTACATTTCTTCTTCTTACCTCCACTAAACCAAAAGACGAAAGAGTACCCCAGCTGTACAAAAATTGCACATTTATACTTTAATTTTTATAAATGTATATAATGCGTGTATTCGATAGTTATTAATATACATAACATCCCAGATTAAATATTTCTTATAATATAGAATCAAATATTATTATCGGATAGAATAATCGGTGCTTAACGTTGTGCTCAATTTTTCTTTATAAGTGTGAAATTGTTGCGTTTACAAATGCATTAAATTATTAAAAATTATACAATTATCTGGAATGTTAATCACGAGTACCAATTGAAGTCATAAATACCTTCTTCTTTTCTGGATGTGCTTGGTCAATAAGAGTCTGACCAGAAGCAAGAGTCTTCATTATCATTGGTTCGTGTCCCGTTATCTCGGCTTCAAACTTTTTATGTTTTTTGTACAAAGACTGCGTCTGATGTAAGTTTTGCCCTAACGTGGTTGATGAGGCTTGAGGCATGTGGTCATTGATCCATTGTAGTTCAGCATCTAATTCAAAACCAAACTTATGGAATCGCAAGCTTTCCTCCAATGCTTCGCGACGACGTTTTGCCGGCTCTTTAAGGCTTTGAAACCTAGGGAAATCATAAATCGCGATTATTTTTCTTAGTTTAAAAAATTTTAGTAAGCTAAATAAATTTTTAACTTACTTCTTTTGCGTATCTTGACTAGTTTTTAAAATGTTAGGAGCATCAAAGTGGCCTTCATGGGCCATCTCTTGACCCATAGTTACCAAGTCGTTTACTTTCTGCTCCCATTGATTCAGTTTCGATTCTAAAACTTGGTGTTTCTTCAATAAGTCTTTACAGCTACGAAGATCCTTTCCAACCTGTTTACTCGACAAAGCATTTTCAATTTCCTCCAAATCTTGCCTTGCATCTTCAATGACTCGGTTGTAACCATGTTGGGCAGCTGCTTGTCGCAACCTCCTACCCTTTTCTAAGGATAAAACAACCAATTGGTCCCATTGATCGTTTAGATCTTTTAAAATTTTTCCAACATCTTCCGCTCTGTAATTAATTACCAAACTGTAGAAAGAGAAACTTTAACAGTAAAGTAAATTTTAAAAAATGCCACACCTGTAATTTTCCTCAGATATCAGAGCTTTCCCAGCTTTATTTACAGCTCTAAGTTGACCCTCGTTAGCTCTGAGTTCCCGTTCGAAAGCTTCATGCTTTTGCAATTTACGTTCCAAATTGTTTAAGTCACGGTAAGTCTCATCTGATGCTGTTTTCATTTTGTCACTCAGCCAATCTTGTAAGTCATCCACTTCTGCAGAGAATTGCTGATAATATTCGGATGCTTTGAGGGCTGCCCGTCGGCGCTGCGCTGCCTCTTTGACATTTGCCCGTCGTGCAAGTACTTGATTCCGTTTCTCATTTATGCTAGAATACAATTTTAGTATTAATTATACAGAAAAATTTCAAAACAATAAATTTTATAATACCGAGTGATTCTTACTTGTTTTTATCGTAATGATTCTGAGCGATAAGTTTATCAGCAACGTCGCTAAAAACTTTTAGCCTATCGTCTTGCGCATGCAGGGTATTTTCGAACTTCTCGTGTTGTTTTAATAGAGCTTCAACATCATCGAGAGACTCTCCGAGGTCGCCGAACTCTAGGAAGGTCGCGTGCGAACTCGTGGTTGCATCGATTTGATCCGCCTCGCGATTAAACTGTTGCAATTCTAGGCACTGGTCTAACCAAGCCTGCTTCGCAAGCCACGTAGAAGAAATGGAGTCGTACAGGCCACGAAGTTTGTCCAAACGTTCTTTCACGTCGGTCAACGATGGATTTCTTGATAATAATTGATCGCCGAGGGCTTCGACTTCTCGAAATCTAATTATAATAATGTTAAGCATTTGAAAAAAGTCATTATAAAATTACTAAATATGGTTTTATTTGAAATAAACTTACTCGTCTTCCTTTGTCTTAACTTCATCACCAAGTTCTGCGTGTTGCTTTTTCAACCTCTCAGCGGTCGCTATATCTCTTACTGGCTCCTCAGCTTTCATGGTTTCATGCGTATCCGTTGCCCAATTAATCAAATTCTTTGAGCTGTTCATAAAGATTTGTTGACCAACAGCGTCCTCTAATCTGGAACGCCGTTCCTTGGCTTTGGTTTGGACTTTATTCCACAGGTCACGAATTTCATTTTGTCGAGCATTAACGTTGCTTAGCTCGTTGGGATATGTACTCTTTACACTGTTAGCCAATAAATTAACCTTTCGAACCTATGATGGAATGTTATCGTTAAATATATTGAATGAAATACGTATTGACGTTATTAAGATATTTAAAAAATATTTCATAGTACCTTCTCTTCGACTGGAGCAAGCTCGCGTTCTAGATGCTGATGTCTTCTTTGCAGAGCCTGAACAGTCTTGAGATCAGGTCCGATTTCAGCCGTATCCAATTGCGTAATTTTTTCCAACATCCAGTCGTGCGCCTCATCGCAGGTCCTATTAAACAACTCGACACTCGATGCACCTTCTAGGCTCTTCTCCTTCTGTGCTTTTAGCCAATTGAGATGGTCCCAAAGCTGATGGATATGTCTCTGCCTGGCCTTAACTTTGTCTAACTGACTATGTCCCTGTTTAACAAAGTCTTCTACCGCCGCGTCGATTGCTTCCACACGTTTACCAGAAGCGGACAGGTCCGTAAGGAACTTTTCGTACTTCCTCTTGGCCGTCTCAACGTTGTCACGTGAATCGTCGGCCTTCAACATCTTTTCGCGATCTTTTATCCACTTTTCAAAGTCGTCACACTCGCGGTAGAATCCGTACAGGCGGATAGCGTCTTCGAGGAGTGCATGACGACGTTTGGCTAGTTCTTGCAGCTGCTCGTACGTACTGTTCATGTTTTGCATACGTTTTTTCAAATTATCCGCGTTTTCAACAGTTGATCGTCTGCTCGTCGGTTTTACAGCTGATCGTACGGACTTTACACGACGTACGGGGACTACTTGTCTAACCATTCGTGTTTTCTTCACCCGTTGTGTCACTCTGATTCTTTCGGGTTTACGTACTTGTACCTAGTGAATAAAAATACGGTAATTAGCTGATCAAAGATTCATTTAAACGTTAAAAAATCTAAAAAAGGAATGTAAAACAATGGAAATTCACCTTAATAACTTTGGGCTCGACTTCTTTTACATAAGTAGCAGGTACGAAACCATCAGAGCCATCAGCTTTCCTAACGCTCCACCAATCCGGATTTGTCTTGTTTAAAAGTAACATGACCTCTCCTTTGCCCATATGCATACCCTGACCTTCAAACGGATACAAACTGCGAACCTGTGGTACGAGCCTTTCTTCAACGGCGGTTCGCATTTCCGTTCGCTCAACAGCTTCGTCAACCCATTCATCTTGAGGCACAAGTCGCACTTCCTGTGTCCACTCTTCCTGTTCAACCTCAGCCACGGGTTCAGCTTGATCTTCTGTCTGCGAAAAATCGGCCTGCAAGGCTGTGACTCCAGCTTTTTGCAGACGAATGGCTTGAGCGTTTAAAGATTTTAGATCGTCACTGTAGGCATTGAGTTCACCCTCCAAGTCCTTGTGACGCTGGAGTAAAGCCTGAGCGCTCGGCTCGTCCACGCCGTAATCTTCGGAAGCTACAAGAGCCATTTTTTCTTTCATCCACGAGTCTGCCTCGTTAGCATCCGCGTAGAACTATAATATTACAATAATTAATATTAATTTATTTTAAAGTTAATTGTCGAAAAAAATATCATTTTAACTCACCTGCAAAGCTTCTCCGGCCTCTTCCAACTGCTTTTTTCTCAGAGCAAGAAGTTCTTCTAAAATCCTCCAATGCTCCTGAAGAGATTCTAGCCTATTCTCAATTTCTGGCGCAGAAGGATGTTGTTCTAGGACCAGCCTCCTTCCAGCTTGAATAAGCTGTTCGGACTTTGGCCTTCTAGTTTTCGCTTCATCTTCTAGCGCCTTATGTTTCTGCTGTAGAGATATTAGCGCCCTTAAGTCCTTCGCTAATATGCCTGCCTTACAAATCCTCTGTCTGTCCACAAGCCAAGACTCTTCGTCCTCGTGATCTTGAAGGAAGTGGAAAAAGTTTCTGGCGTCTTCCAGCCTCGCTTTACGCTCTTTACTGTATTCCCCTAACTGTCCATAAGCTTTGTTAAGTTGTTCTAGCTTGGCTTCAAGAAGAGCAGCTTCTTTACTAAGCGCAGGAGCGCCACTTTCTGCTTGCGCAGCCACTTGAGCTTGAACCTGTGTCGCCTGTCTCGCTAATCTGCGTTGGCTCTCGCCCAACGCTGTGACCTGCAGCTCCTGCAAGCTGTGTCTCTGCAACAAATCTTCCACTCCAAGCAAGTGAGGTCCAACCTCCGTGCTCTGAAAACTGAGCTGCAGTTCTTGCACACTCGCCAGGGTCGTCTCGATCTCGCGCATCAAGCTCATCAGGGCGCAGAGGGCTGACAGATTTGTCTTGTGCCTGTCCAGCAACTCTAGCAGCTCTCGCCATCGCTGAAGTACCTGCTGTTCTCTAGCTCTGACCCTCTCCAATCCGTGATAATTCTCGCGAACGAGCTCCTCCGACATGTTGGTAAGATCGTGAAAACGCTCTTCTCGAGCTAGAATATCCGCACTGATGGCCTCGTGCTTCTTCACCGTAGCGTCCACCTGTGCAATGTTACTTCCGTACCTGGGGTCTGACAGTACTTGGATCATCTCCTTCAAGTAACCCTCTCTCAGTACGCTCTTCCTCTCGAACTTGTAATTAAGCTGCTCGAGTCTTTCCTGCCTCAGCAGCTCGCTTCGCAGAGCTACTTCTCGTTTGTGTTCCGCGCGCTCAAGCTCGATCCATTTGCGCTCGATGTCGTTGACGAGCTGCCCTTCTTGGGGAACGAAGGCCGGTTGGTTCAGCGACTTTAACCTGGTGTTGATGTGGAAGTACAGGGCTTCGATCTCGGAACGTTCCTTGTATTTCGGTGGCTTCTCGATGGTGCGGTATTGCTTGAAGGCGAGCAGCTCTCTTTGAATGCCTTCTAAGGAGTTCGGAAAGTTCCGGTCTTCGAGTACCTCGATTTTATGTTTGATCCACTCCAGGAGGTCTGTTGTGAGCTTGCCGTAATGGATCTTCATTTTGTCGGCGTCCATCATTTGTCCAACGATCTAATGTATTAATAAAATATTTATTGCCTGAAGAGTGTATGAAATATCTGTAATTCTATGTAATACATTTTCAAATGCACTAAATGCATAAATATGTAAAAATAAAATTTAAAGAGAACACGTTATATTTACGATCTGATCCTAATCAAAATCTAACAAGTAGCTCCAAAGTCCCGTTTCGACTCCAAAAAGTAAAACAAAAATTAAATATCGTAATAAAACCTTTTTTTAAACTATGAAGCCTAAAAAAAAAGCCCAAAGCCGACCCACAAGACGAAAACCTGGATGTAGGTTAATTATTCAACTCGTCGGCAAAGAAAGCTGCAAAGACTTTTTATCATCGGCAGTAAAAGCTCACTCACGTTGGCGATTCTCTTGCCGCTCTTAATCTCGTTCTTCATGCGCGCGAAGGTGTGGTAATAGGAGGCGACATAGGTCATGATGGACTTCTCGTCCGGTCTGGACGTGTCGACGTCCTCGGCGTCGAGCAGCCTGGGAATACCGAGTTCCGAGTTCGCCACGTCGAACGCGTAGTTCAGGTTGTCGATATGCCTGGTCTGCTGTAGATCCGACCAGTTCACCAAGTCGGGTCGGTGTGCATGGATCAGCGCGTTGAAACCCAGACCGCTTCGCCATGATCCTGGAATCAGAGGAAATTTCAGGCGTATCAAATTTGATTGTTTTGTCTTCGTCATTGCAATTGGTTATTCTGTTACTTTGGAATTTTGAAGACTTAACATTGAGTTGAATTAAATTTGTAAGAGGATAATTAATGAAATCGAGCTGTTGAAACTAGTGGAATTAACGGAAGATCTTCTTTTATAAATAAAGTTTTGCTTTTTCCTTTTTTTAAACAAACTTGTTTATTATAAAAGCAGGTTTATCACTCTGCTAGCTTTTAATAATTTTTTATTCGTGGAAATATATCACTGAAACCAAAGAGAATTCACGCATTTTTTCGTAGAACAAAAGCTATAAAAACTTCTTTGCCTTCATTTAGCTTCTATATATAGGCTGATGATACACTGCATTGAGTCAATCTTACTTAGTTGCTATAAAAACGTACTACTCTCACGAGTTCTGAAGAGGCCAATTGATAAAATTCGAACGAAGCCCGCTTAAGATAATCGCTTTACGTTTTATTGATTGATCTCATCAAGTCCCTTTAATGACATAATATAACGATCTGATAAATTACAAGAAACAATCAGTTATATTCAAATCCATCAAATAATTATCGATAATCGGTTATTCAATTTCAGCCTTTTTCCAAGTAAATTTCACAGTTATTTCTTGAAAGGCCAGCTATCAAACACGGCGAGGCCATTATTTCATCCGAGAACAGTTGTACAAACTCCAATTGAATGCGACAAAACGTTTTATGGCCAGGTGCGGGCAATCATCTGCGCGCGAATAACACGCAAGCCATCAATAACGTCTCTTCTCATTTTTAAACCGTGCCATCAGCCAGTGTTTCTAAACGTCGAGCTTCTGCTCGAAACAAGAAGCGGCTATAACGTTTCGTTCATCAATTATCGAGTGTTTCGACAAACAACGCCCGCGCACCGAATCGGAGATTAATGACGGCTGCGATGATTCTATAGTGTAGCTGCGGAAGAAGCAGTTTTCATTCACCTCTTTTGTTCTGAGAATGCGCGAAATTCCGTTTCGTTTATTAATAATCCTCAATAACAAAAAAACGCTAATTTTTTCCACTATAAACAAATAATTTTTACATTCAAAATTCTTTCGGGCGCAACCAGCACCGGTTGGAAGAATGTAAAAGAAAATCTCTTACCCGTGAAATCTTGTATGTTAACACCGGGATATCCGTTGGTCTTCCTCTGGCACCAGAGCAGCAGCGCGTCCTTGGCCGATTTTTTCTCGCTGCTCTCGTTCTCCTCGTCGACGTCGATCTCGATCTCCTGGATCTGGAACCTCAGGATGATGGTCCAGATGAGTCCGAGGATCAGCCTGGGGTTCCCGTCGACGATGTCCTCGGCGCCGATGCTCTCCAGTCGCACCTGAAAAAACAAGGGGTAACGGGACGCGCTAGAAATCGGCGTAAAAACGGCTCGACCCGCGCCGAGCTTGGCGCGCTGGAGTTCCTTCCGCGAGTCGTATAATTGATTGCGAGCCGCAATTAAAAGCGCTGATTGCGGAGAGCTGGAGTGCCGCGGCTGTCTAATTTACAAAATCGCCCGGTTAACGAGCTCAAGTGGATATATTTTGCCTAAGGTTTATCGCTGCCGGAATTACGACTGGACTCTCGTCAAGTTCGATCGAAAATTTGATTATGGTGTCGTTAAAGCTAACGATTTTGGTTGGGAAAATTGTTTGTTTTTGGCGATTATTTTACGTTGTGCAATGTCAGAGGTGCAATGCAAGATGAAAAATTGTATATTTCTAGTTTGTTCGAATGAGGCATTTAAAAAAGACACGAAACAGCTCTCTAACGTTACTTTGCCAACTAAAACTTTTGTACTTGACGTCATGAACAATAATTCTCGTTTACCATTTGGAATGCCGCAGTAAAATTGCACGCGACACGTGAAGTTTTAATTAAATTTAAAATTGTTCCTTATTGAAACTCGAAAAGACAATACGACAAGCACCGCACCTCTCTCAAGATCTAAGTCCACAAGTTAATAGCACGAAAAACAGCTTAAAGATAATTAAGCCCGGCAATATTATTAGCAGTATTTCATGACGCAACGGCCCGTACACACTTCCCGAAGCCGAAGAATATCGTACGAATCTCCTCGACGCGTCAACGAGAGGCGCACACCTCCGTATCCTTGTAACTCAAATACTTTCTATTTCCATTTACAGCTAACGGAAAATAATTAAGCATACAATATCGCGCGCGCCGACTTTTCAATTAGATTCCGCTGATCCATTGATGCAAACATTATTTTTACAAACGAACGGTACCGGGTCCGTACGTACCTCCTCTCTCGAGAGGAAGCGCGCGGCAAGTCTCCGCGGCTAGAAAATATCCTCGCGCCGATCTCGAATTTACTGCCGCGGCGAGAAATAAATTCGGAGCGACGCGGACTTTTCGAAAATTTATCGGGGTATATAACGCGAAACGGGATTCTTTTTTTTTCTCCGCAAAAATATGGGATTAAAACTTTCTTCCCGGACGAATCGTGAACTTTCTACGCCGCGTTATTAAATTATTATTTTAGACGCGCGTTGCTGTAGCTATATATGCGCTTCTCATTGTACTTCGCTGTGCGGACGGGAGACTCGCCGGAAAAGGCCGTCGAGCGCGACGAATATAAAAGTTTGAAAATTTCTAATTGTGCAATATATTGTTTACGGGGAAGGCAAAGGTCGCTATCGTCCTTGAAATCTCGAAAAACGATGCTCGAAAGTGTTTGACCGGCGTTTGTTGATTAACCAATGATGTCATCGCTCGGTTTTATAGGCGAGATAAGTGATATTAATGCGATCGGGTTTCGCGAGAATTGCTGTGCTTTGTATTTTCAAAATTTTACTCTCTTGGTGAAACTCCTTTTTTTCTTTTTACCCGCGATGACAAATGATTCTCGTTAAAATGTTACTTTAATTGTTCGAATTGTTCGATTCATGCCGGATTTAAATCTTGGTTTCGAGTGCGTCAAGTGGTTTTATCTTGACTGCGATGAGAATTCTTTAAAAATTTTGAGAATCTGCGATGATGTGTTTTCGAAGCATAATAAGTCTATTCATTGGATAGTTTATTTGAATTTAACCTTATTCATCTAGTCATTTATATTAATAGCATGTAAGGCAAGTCCATTCATTCGTGTAATATTCTCTAATTCAGTCTCGACATTCGCATAAAATTATTTTAATACTCGGCGCTTGACGCGAGATTTCTCATTTGTTAATTTTTCAGATTTAAAACTAATTATTTCTCGCCGAAACGCATAATAAATAATGCGATAAACGCACCGTTTACGTTTTATTTGCTTTCCACTCGGGGTGAAAAGCCATAAAGAAAAAAGAAAGCAAGAGAGAGAAAAAAAAGGAAGGGCGCCACACTCCGGCGTCGTAAAAAAGACGTTTAAAATAAAAGACAGCCGCCGCGTCCCGAGCGGTAAAATCGGGGAGGGGGGAAAAAAGCAGCGGAGCAGCTTGGCACTTAATCAGTGTATATTTACCTTGGTGTGCAAAAACGCAAGGGACTTGTTGACATTCTCGATTTTGTGGACGCGCATCCGGCCATTGTTGGGCTTGGCGAGCCGCTCGCCCGAAATGATCTCCAATAGCTTGAGCAGCTTTTTTCCGTCGGCCAGGTCCGTAAATAAGTCCTCCACCTCCATGCGAGCCTAAAGGGAGAAGAGAGAGAGAGAGAGAGGACGGTGTAAACAGTGAGTAAATAAAAAATGAGAAACGACGTTGAGTCGGACGCAAAAGTTCGAGTGCACACTGCCGTCCGGGAATTTTCAATGTGTTTCTTTCTTGTCGATTAAAAGTACCTTCTTTTTTTTTATTAACTTTCGGTTGAATAATTTGTGTAATAAAAAATGACACTTTTACCAAGGACGCTGTAAAAATAATATCTTTGCTTATCGGGTGAATTTAATGTGCCCACCAGCTTTTATGTAGGATTTAATGCAAAACTTTTTTTGTAATTAAAAAAATAAAGAAAGTAATTACGGCTATTAGTAAATTATTAGAGAGGCTTTTATTTTAGTCGTAAAATTTAAATATTACTCGGTATATACCCTTCAAACTCTTTGGTTACGCGCCGCCTCTGAATGGCCCTGCGGTAGCTTTTTAAAATTATAACATTTATAGGCATTACCGAAATGACTTTTATGAGAGACGTTTTTGACTTTTACGAGGGCCATATATAAACTTTTAAAAAGGTTCCCAATTTCATAATTAACTTACGTCTTACACTCCGTCCCTTCGAGACAAAAAACGTACTTACGAGTGCATGACTTACTGCACCGACGCGATCTTTAATAGTTTCTACATGTTGTTCTAAGATTTTCTAAAACGAAGCAAGATTAGAATACAAAAAATTAATAACGAGTGATTCTCGATGTAATTCTTGTACATCGCGTTAAATTAGCATTTGCATTGTATCAGCTAATCTCCGATCTCGCTAAACATACATTTAAATAATTTAAAAACAATGCACAATATAAACTTGACACTGAAAGCAAGCTGGATACAAATTGAATCTCTCTCAAAAAAAAAAAGCCCGACTCATCCTCTCCGCCCACAATCGAAATAACGAAAAGAATAACCTTTACCTTGAGGAGGAAGGAGTTGATCCATTTGGTGAAGGTCTTCTTCTGGATAAGGAGCCGCTCCTCCTGGAGGGACTTGATGCGGCTCTGCTCGAACTTGAGGGCATCCTCCCTCTGCGTCATTCTCCTCTGTATCGGGTAAGCCGCGGTGGCTCTGCTGCGTCGCTCGAGTCCCGCCGCCGGTGGGGACCAGCAGCCGTAGTAGTCCTGCTCCTGCACTGGTGACCTTGTCTGGGGTGAGGCGCCTGGCCCAGCGCCGGGCTCATACTGTGCTCCTGAGAACACGAGAGAGACGAACCTCTTTTTTACTTCCGGCCGGAAATGCACGGAGCGGCGGGCTCCTCGAATTTCAAGCTTAATTATCGTGTCTTTCTTTGGCCTGATATCTTATCGGGTATCTGCTCGTTTATATATATATATATATATATACTCTACGATTACGTTTTCTTTGCTCTTTCTACGTACTCTGGCTGAATTTTGAAATAACAGCTCGCGGATAACAATTTATTATAATTCCAAAGCGCACGTTTTTGCCTCCAGCCGATCCGGATAACAGTAGAAATTTCCAGTTTCCGCAGATCGAATCAACGATGCATTATTTATCGAATTTCGCAATCCGCGATGTATACAAGCCCAAAAGCGCACGAAAGAATCCTCGCGCGGCCGAGAAAACGAGATATATACAATATACAGCGCATTTCCAATGCAGCCCGGCTCCTTCCTCGCTCCTCGGCGCTCGCGGATGAAGAGGCAATTTATTCGGGCTTAGACAGGCCTCTCTTTTACGATTTCGGAAATATTCCTCGCATTGCGCGCAGCTCGCGCCGGCCGGCCGGCTCGAGACGTTCCTGGCACGCCGGCGAAGCGCCACGCCCGCGCACCGATCCGCTCCGCTTGCGATCCGTGAACGCGCGCCAAGCCGGACACCCTCTTTTTCCTCGCCGCGAACGGACATCGATCGACGAACGTATATACGGTAGTACTTCGATCCCTATGGCCCTTCCTTTTTTTCGGGCGGTTCGCGTATGTATCTTTCGGATCCATCGCCGAGTCGTTATTATTGGTGTTGCGGGGGGGTTACGAAAGTCGTACGCGCGTTCGCGTGCGGGGGGTAATTAGTTTTTCGCGTTATCATCTTCGGTCGGTGAGCACTTTCCCAGCAATTACGGGCCTGCCGAGATCCTATTTTTTTTTTTCTTACGACGGCGCAGTGTGTTATCTGGCGGCGTTGCGCAATCTGAGCGCGAAAGAAAGAGTCGATTGTTGAAAGTCTAATGTCTATTTAAGGAGGAGTTTAACGTATTCCTGATAAGGCCGCGTTTCTTCATAATACTCGTTCCGTACGCGTAATGATAGTTTTGCGGAGTGCAACTCTTTTTTTCATCGAGGCGAGGGGAAAAAGGCTTTAGGAAAAATCTGTATGATCTTTGGCGTGGAAGTCGAGGGATATAACTTTCGTTATATTCATAGCAAAGTATTATTCCAACAGCTTCGGTGAATATACAAATAGTTTTTGCATAAAGTAATTAATCAAAATTCTTTCCGCAATAAAATGCTTAATCCAGCTTTATGAACGTTCCTTTTTGCAACTTCCCCGGTGGAACAATAAAAGTGATGAATTTCACGTCGATTGTCGGTTTCCCCTTTCCCTCTCCAGACGTGACAATGCGCGAGTAATTGAGATCGCTCTTCCTTTTCTTTTGCGGTCTTTGAATTCTTGAAACGTGCACTCATTGTTGTATATGTGAAAGAAGTGCGCTCGAGGGAATCCATAAACTTTCTGCTCTCCTGCGCTCGGATAATGTGCATTTTTGTTTGCGGAATTAAATGTTCGTGGGCCGTATCGTTTTTGCGCCGCGGGAACATTGTTTTGTTATATTAGTTACGTCAACGCCGTTTAATCGCCGCGGAAAAGTTTTAGGGTAATTATCCGCCGAGATATAAAGCGTCGACGTTTGATACTTCTTGCTAAATACAGACCGTAAACTTTACTGCCGCGGCGGTTACCGGCGCACGTACCGAGTCTGGATGCATTTTATCCCGCTGGTATACCGACTCGAAGATTTCAAGCTAGAAATTCGGATACTATATTTGTAAATTTACAAAAAAAAATATATTTCAACTGTAAAGTTTTTGCTTCTCTGTACAGAAAAGAACGAATTGGCCAATTTATAGAATCTCGAAGCCTCTCTCGGGAGACAAATTAGACACCTAAATTTGAATTTGCAACGCGAAACAAAAAAAAACCGTTTTCCTCTCGCTTCGAAAATCGCCGACTCCTCCCTTCGAAAACCTCTCTCCCGCGTCCACCCCTCCCCGCAAAGAAAGCCGCAGTCGGCAGCGGGTCGCTTGCGCAACCTAGAAATCCGCGCGGCCCCCCCCGCTAACGAGGAACCTCTCCTCGCTTAGAGCGCCGAGAGGCGCCTCTCCCGCAGAAGGTAATCGAGCCTTCGGCTGATGCGCTCTCCTCTCCACCTCCGGCTTCAAATCGTATTACGTGCGCCTCGGATTCCTCCTCCGGTGCACGGTCGTTAGGCTCGCTGCGGTGCCTCCGTATTAAATGCATTCCATATACGCGGCTATTCATTCCGCGCGCGCGCGCAGAAGAGAGAGAGAGAGAGAGCAGTGCTCAGGTGCACCGCTACGCACAGAAATGCTAATGGGAATGCAAGCGGTAGCCGCTCTCTCTCTCTCCACCACCCGCGCCCGAGAGAGCGACACGCTCGAATGGCAGCCGACCCCCTCCCGCGCGACGAGAGCGGAGAGAGGACGATGGATGCGCTCTAAGCCAGCCACTTCCGTGCGATGACTTTTCAGGAATCTGGGATAACGCCGGAGAGAGAGAGGGACGAATCGCCGGCCGCGGGAGAACACCGCGGATAAGAGATAATGCCGCATGCATTCGGGGGCTCTTTTTTTTGGCTGACCTACTTGCGGACGCTGGGGCAGTTTTTTTTTTTTTTTTTTTTTTTTATAGAATTTCGTTTCTGGAGCGATTGTCAAATCGGCGCGTTTATCGAGGAGCTGGTTTTGCAGCGAGGAGAGAAAGCCAGGATATTTTTCGTGAATTTCAATCGATTTCGGAAAAACCGCGTCTATTTTGGTAAATGAGTAATTAAGAATGAAAAGTATATTTACGTAAAAACAAGTTTCGCGCGTTATTTAACCAACTTGTATCTGGTGAAAATTATCATAATCTCGCGAGTGACTAAGTTGACATCCGTGGATACATAACTCAAATGATAAAAAGAAAAGTATATATAGCTATACAATGCGAGAGGAGAGAATGTTTAGCAGCTTTGTTTTTATCGCCTGTACTATTGCGAAATATATTGTTTGTGCACCGAAATGCGTTGACGAAAATCCGTGTAGAATAATTTGCGATTAGCGTCGACTAAATGGAATATCGACGCACAATTGAGCATCGAACATAATGTTTAAATGGTACGTGTAATTATAATTATATAGCTTTATTAGTACAGCCACGATGATTTACTCATGAATTATTAATACTTAATTAATAATCTGCAGTTAGCTATAGAGTTAAAGAGACAGAGACATGACGCTAAGATGAATGACACACTTTGCGCTGATTGAAAGAAGAAACCTTAAAGACGCTTTATTGCGGCCCGTGACGGTCGTAATTCAGCATTGTTATACTTAATATATTTACATATTAATGGATTGACTTTTCGAAATTTCTATACAAATGTAAATATTGTCGTAAATGGGTTTCCCGTTACCCGGTAATTTATTCGGCAAAAATGTAATTTTCGACGTTACTTCGAACCTGAATATGTATGTTAAACTTGCGTTGTAAAGTTTTAGGATGCAGCGAGTTTTTTATATTAAAAAAAAAACCACCTCTTATCGACCCGCAAACCTGTTTAAATATCGAGTGCGTTCGGCGATTAGATAAAAGAGTAAATTGAAAAAAAAAAAAATCACATTTTCTCGAGTCGAACAATTTATTTCTTTAATAACATTAATTTAAAAATATTCTACGCCTTTTAACAATTTAGAGTTATGATTTATGCCGGCTTAATTATTTATGAGTAATCGAGCTCGCGACAGAATTTAATGACTTTTCATGGAAATCGGCATTATTTCATAAGATTACGAAACTTTAGTTTAATTTAGGTATATCACCTACATCAAATAAGGGCAATTATTTATAATCATTTTAAAATTCTAATCTGTACTTGCAGTGTTTTTTTTATCTGTTAAAAAAAGTATACACGCCGTGTCGCTCTCTTTTCTGATCAATATCGATATTCTTAAAGACCAAGATTACGGCATCTTTGTAATTCAAGCTCATTACCATAAAATACTGTCCGCTCAGTTTCATAGTTTCCAGCTACCAAATATACTGTACAGTTCGATTAAAATCTCCGTTACTAAAACACGACGCTCATCTCGTACGAGGAGGAGTATCGTTATTTCACAAATAATCAACAACGAAATAACAAACTTTTCACCAAGTCAAACAAATAAATATTTGCAATCTTGTTTACAGATTTAGTTACGCGCCGCGGCAGTTATTTACAAAATCAATTATCTGCCTTGCGAAGTTATCAGTCGACGTTATTAAAATCGCCGAGAAGTGACATCATGTCCAATTTTTCAGTGTCATGTTTACAACGATCTTCATAAATAAACCAACAATTATAACGTCCGGTGTGATGCACCAAAACTTTTTCTCGCCACCGAGACTCGTCACCATTTACTTGCACCTTTGGGAGGAACCACTACAACCTAATCTTCCAAAAAAACTGGAGACCCGCAGCTGTCGAAACAATTCGAGATGCCCCACTCGATTCCGCTAAATCACGCGGAAAAGCCTTCCGTAAGCCCGAAACACCGGCGCACGGCGACATCAGGTTTCATTAACGACCGGCATTGTTACACATCGAACTAGGAGCGTCTCTCTCCCTCCCGAGGCGCACCCGAGGCAGCTCGTTCTAAACCGCGAAAGAACTAACGGGTCTCTCTCTCTCTCTCTCTCTCGCTGCCTCCTCGAAACTATGCCGCGGGCAGTAAGTCGGGTACGAATTACTTCGCCATTACAGAGGCCAGGCTCGAAATATCCTCGCCAGGACAACACACTCACCGCGCCGGTGAAACTCCCGGTACATCTGGCTGTCCACCAGCCTCCTCATCCTGGGACGGCGCGCGATGCACGAGAAACGACACGTAATACCGAAGCTTCGCGACTGCCCGAGCGCACCGAGAGCCTTTAGCACCGGGGCCTACTAACGAGCGCCGCTTATCTCCCCCGCGGAAGGTGTGCCACCGGCGGAGGCAAGATAGACACGCGCTCCTCGTCTCTCTCTCTCTCTCTCGCTCTCGAGCTGTACGTGCGAAAAACACACCGAGAGATATATATATCGGGGCGCCCGCCGAGAGTCTTTGTCGGGCGAGGCGAGCGAGAAAAGTTTAGAGAGCTAATTGAAGGAATATCGTCGACGACGACGGCCTCTGGGCGAGGCTGCAGGGAATGCAGGAAACGTGGACGAGCGACGGCCGAGGAAGAGTAGAAAGTCTTTGGGACTCTCGAGAGTCGAGTGTGCCGAGGTTCTCTTTTTTTCTTTTTTAGGATGAATAATTACGTCGCGATATAGCTGCGATGGGTTTCCTTTTTTTTTCTTTCTCCGCTGTGGTGCTAAATGTAACGCGGTTTCGGTTACGTATCGCTTATATTAGTCGTTTAATTATCGAAAGTATATTGCACTGGATATTTCATAAAGAGCGGAAATGCTCTCGAGGCTTTGATTGCAGCGTTGTGTAATTGTTGATAAATGTTTTGAAAAAGTATTATTAGCTTTTGTGAACCTTGATTTTTGTTTCAAGCGTTAACGTGGAAGATATGGGTATACAATGACAAGCACTTTTCTTATACTTGGGAAACGCGTCATTCGGTGAAGAGCAAATGGTTAATTGACCAAATTTTTATCAACGGATTCCCGGTATTTCATCTCTAACCCGTCGATCGGCGAGAGTCCTAATCGGTGTAACATCTATTTAACTCCACTTTGAAGCGCGTAACTTGCACTTGCACTTAAGTTTATGCGAGTCGCAGGCAACAAACTTTCTTCCTACTCCTCTAGAAAGTGGTATTAACTACTATAATTATAATGAAATATTTATGGTTAAGACAAAAAGGATAATGTATGTAATAAATTTTTCAGTTTTCTAAACTCCAAGAAAACGTCGTCATGAGAGAAATTCCTTTCTACGTTACAAAGAAAAAAAGAAAAAAAAATAGAATATCCAACGAAAAAGGCTTCCTTCAAAAATCTCCTCTAAAAGGAAGTGCTCTCCGTCCCTATTTTTAGAGTTCTATTTTCGAGCGATTCTCTCGAGTACTTGAAAAAGACACGCAGTACATATAACTCGAAAACAGAGTCGCGAGAGCGCAGTAAACCTTCTCACAAAAAGTAAACACCACGAGTCTCTTTCCCTTCCAATTTTCCAGGAATTTCCCGCGAAGCCGAGAGAACCCACACGCCGCGAACATCTGGAAAAGAAACAGTCTCTCTCGTGGACCTTGACGACGGTTTCGTAAAGTCGCCTTTCGGCGAAGACGACGGAGGCAGTTTTTCGCGCGCACATCTGCCGACGGTATGCGCTTTCGGGGGAACAATCGAACTTTCGGATTTTCGAAAATACGAAAGCGATCGTGCGCCGCATTCCAAATAAAGTCAGTCACCGCTTACGGGTTCGAGGCGATTCGTCCGACTGCCGGTGATTGCCGCTAATTTACGATGATTCACCGGGAGGCTTCCATCGGCGTTTTAATATGAAAAGACGGTTTTCGGGCCGGGGATTCGATTGTGAAAGCATGGAGAATGAGCGTTTTCCAATCGTCAAAACATAATCTGCTTTTTTTTTATAGTAGAACACTGACTGATTATTTACTGGCCAATGACTTTTCTTCAAAACTATTCAATCGACACGAATACAAATTTCGAATTTTTTTTCGAAAAAAAGTGCAATTTTTCTAATAAAATTTAAATTTATAAAAGATAAAAATACCTTTATAAGTGAATTTTAACAACTCGAAATTCAAGGAGTATACATCATAATTTAAAACTACATAAATTTTTTTTTTCTCGGTAATTTCAATGGTCCCACTGACATGTTTACAGCGGGGCTCGAATATATGCCGAAACACGTGTTGCTGTAAAAATGGTATTATCCGACTACACGCGCACATTGTTCGCATATTTGTGCGGCAAATATATAGTGAGAAAGATAATGAGAAGCATAAAATACAGTCTTGCGCAATTTATTTTTCCCCCCCAGTTCCCCGCTTAATCGTACTGAATTTTTAGAAAGAAAACGCGCGCAGAAAGTAAATAACTCAAGTCCGACTAAAAAACCAAAATATTCCGAAAATCCGACTGTCGATTTAATTGTCCCGAGAGCGTTTTAATATACGTTCGCTTCCACGAGCAATCGACGTCGCCGCTTTTGCGCAACGTCAAAATAATTCAACGTTCCGCGAAATCGGGCCGACCGTTCCAGAATCGTATGCCTTAATTAAACGAGACCGAAAAAAAAAAAAAAAAATAATCGAGTCCTCCGTCGACGTCGGTTTTCTTGGCTCGGTAATAATTAAAGAGAGGGAAGAGGAAATTCGGAGGACGTAATATATATCGAGAGAGTGCGTAAATCGTTTCGCGGTATAAGTGCAAGGCGCGATATTGCGCAGACACAAATACCTGAAAATTCGAGCGGCGTGTTTACCTTCGGGCGCATACCGCGACTGGGAAATCGCTGCCACGTATGTGTACTCTAACTGATAACGGCGGGGATCTTATCAGTTTTAACGTCAGAATCTTCCGTCGGCGTGGATTCGGTGAAAATTGCTTGAGGCTGGCGAATATTTGCCTGTTTATCTAGGCGTGAATTCATCGACGACTGGGATGAGTGGTTAATTTTTTTTTATTGTACGCGCTGAATATTTATGGAACAGGCGGTTGTTTAATTAGAGGAAGGAGGCTTGGCGTTCGATGTAATTTTTTATTCGGTTACGTTCACAATGGAAATTGCTTTTTTTTTATTTGCGTATTCCGTTAGAATGTAAAGCAGGGTTTTATAAAAGTAGAAAAATGATTTAAAAAAAAAAAAAAGAAAAAAAGATTTTCGTAACGGTAAAAAGCTCGTTTTTAGTAGCTTTGCAAGTTATTGTACTAAAATGTATTTATTTTTAGCCTTCGAAGAGAACGATTCAAATAAATAATTCATCGAGTGTAAAAAAAACTTTTCCATCTCTGCATTTAAATAGAAATTTCTTATAATATTTAATAAATTCATTCATTATTTATGAATTTTTTCCGAGAGCGTTTTAATTATAACTGTATTTAATTTTCATTATATGTGTACCTGCTTCCTATATTTTACCTTCTTACATTTCTCTTATTTAATTAGAATAATTTAATACCCTGAACAGTGATCCCTATTACAAAGTGTCCTCATTGATTCTTAGTTTAGAGTCACGTCTGTCTGTTACGTATCTTAATTTTTTGAAGATTATTAAACAAATTTCTTTTAAAGAAAACACGCCGAAAGTGCAACGACCAGCCTCTTTTATCGTCGCAAGCGGCGTTCGCAATTCGCTTCGTTAAACTTGCCCGTGCAAAATGAAATCGTAAACATAAAAAAAGAAAAAGAAAAAAAAACAGTACACATCGGGACAATTAGCGGAAAAGGCGTTTCAAAGCTGACATACCAAAATCCGAACAATAGACACAACGTTCCTCTAAATTTAGAATGCCAACTCCGCAGCGCGCACAAAGGCCATCAGCTGCGTGTTTACGAAAGTTCGCGCGTATCCACACTTTTTCCTCGGCGCGGAGCTCCAAACACATTCGTCCGCGCGCAGATGTTGCTAAAACAAGGAGAAAGAGAGAGAGAGAGAGAGCCGCGCGATAAATTCGCGCCCGAGAGAGAAACAAGGCGATACGCGCTCGTGTATGTATGTGTGCTCGCTCGGAGAAAAGGGCAGAAATACCCGACGAGACATGTGCGAATGAGAAGCCGCAGAAGCGCTCGGCCGGATGTAACGACCCTGGGCGCGCGCACCGCTTTTCTAAGAGTTCGAAATGGTGCAGCGACCCAGTCTTGAAGGGATTCCGGCCGGCACGGAAAGGCCGGGTGGACGTTCCCCCTTTTTTTTTCTCTCTCTCTCTCTCTCTCTCGGCTTTATTCAATCGCGGAGAGCGATTTACTTGGGAAGGTGGCTGGCACCTGGAAGCTTATCGACGGGGCTGACCTTTGCGCTGGCTTTTCCGCTAAGCTGCGAGATAATTACTGTGCTGGCTGATAGTCTCCGGTAGGCGAGATAAATGCAGTAGGCAAGGTGTGTTTGACATTGTTGCCGGTGAACGTATCTAGTCGGCACAGTTGTTCTCTTGATTGAGTTATCCGTTTCTTCCACAAGCTGCTTTTAAAAACTAGTTATTGTCGTTTTGAAAAATTGAATTCCCGCTGATTACGTTTTTTCGCGGTAAATCTTTTCTAAATGTTTCCTAAAGCTTGATTCTTCATCGTGCGCGAAAGATGAAAATGAATTCTTTAATTTCGCAACTCGAATTACATAACGCACATTTTTATATTCGCAGCATTCTTCACCTTTATTCCGGGAAGAAAATGTAATGCGTTGATGTAAGAAATAAGTACTTAAAACTGACGATTAAATTGATCAATTTACGATTTCAACGATTGGTTCTTAAAAATTCTTTCGCTAATTTTTCTCACCGACCAAAGTAAGAAAACGTGTCGATCGATACACAGTCGTTTAATCTAAAACTAGGAGATAAATCATTATAAAAATAAGATCAGCGACAGATTCAGTTTTAATGGATTTAAAAGCTCCCAATAAAACAAATTCAATGTCAAGTTTACAGCCCCGCTAATCTCCGCGAACTATCAGCGATCCGCAATCAGCTCCGCCTGCACTCCCAATGTATATTAGTCACGGCGCACTTCCTCCGAATATCGAGACCGATCCTCGGAATTTTCGAGCCCCGATACGTATATATACCGTTTTAGTCATTAAAACAGATAACCGCCGGGTGACAAATCTCCGCGAACGCTTATTTTACAGTGTCTGCTCCACAAAGCACACAGCGCGATTACATCCTTATCGGCTCGACGGCGCGACGACAGACTTCGAACCCGCGGCACATTCGCCTGCACGCGTTTCTCGTACACGTTTTATGTACTTTCTCCGGCTTTTCCGCGTGCGCCCGTTTTGCTTTTCGTCGCGACTGCCAAGTTTTCTACGATACGAAGCCGATTCCGGGAAAAAGGAGTTTATATACCGGCTGCCTCGGCGGCGTATCGAGGGAGTTATTAGGTCACATCGGTTACGTCTTCGGTGCGCGGCGATACGCCGCCGAGGAATTCGTATATATCGAGAGCGTTTCGAAGGTTCGCGCGAAGACGCTGACGTCAGTGGTCGATTCATTCCGCTTGGGAGTGATATAATTTTTATATAGATGGCTCTCTCTCATTTACGTGGGAATCTGGAACGGGAATGTTATGCAGCTGCTTTGTTGGTAAATAAATAAATCCTTGAGTGACTTTAATCGCCTTTTACTGAACGCCGACGAGCTTTTCGCAGGCGATGACGATTGCTGATCGATGCTTGTACTTTAATCGAGAGTGTACGTAGGAAAGTTACATATTAACTTTTATTTATTTATTTATTTGCTTGAGAGTTTACAGATTACTATCTGTTTGCTGTAGCGATAATTGGCGATGCATTGAGTGTTAATTAAGAGAAAATAAAGCACTTTTCTTTGGGTCGACTTTTTAAAAGTAAAGTGTAAAACACGCTTTTAATAACTCTTATATGATTAGAAATTCGGAGCTGCTTTCATTTTAACGCAGTACTCGTAAATGTTTAACGCGTTCGACGACTAAAAAGGATTAATAAATCAATTCAGCACTGAAATTCTTAAAAAATTCCCGAGGGAAGCAAGAAGCAGCCGCACATATTGCAGGCACTCGAAATTTTAACACCGCGACCAGAGCTGCTACTCGTAAACAAAAATACTGCCTCCTCCTTCGAACCACGTTAATTTAGCAAGTTCAACCTCGTTAAACCCCATTAACTGTCCTCTAACCAAAACAACTCTCTCTCTCTCTCTCTCCCTCCGTCCACGTGATCCTTCTCACCGCTTATAGCGGAATCGACGCTCGAACCCTCGACCGCTTGATCCAGCTGCTGGCATATCACAGAATCCGGCGCGTGTCGCCTATCCCAATAACCCCCGTCGAAATGTCGAACGGTACCCGCGCGGCGCAGTTCATGCAAAGCAGCGGCCAGCAGCAGCCGAAATATAACTGTGCCGGCGGCTCCGGCGGCCCACTTATACTTTCTCGAAATTCCAGGCGTATTTTTCCGGAAACCCCCGTAAGCATATATAACCTAAAGCAGCAGCAGCAGGAGCAGCAGCAGCGGCCACGCGGTGGAAGAAGAAAAGGAGGGTGCGCTCGCGAGAGAATCTCGAGTCGACCGGCGAGTCGGGCGCGGCGCGAGGACAAGTCTCTCCTTCTCTCTTTCTCTCTCTCTCTTGGAGAGCGGTCCAGCGAGTCTCTTGACCGACAGCGCGGCATTCACCGTTCGGCGCCGTGTGTGAGTGCCGTGCGTGTGTACGCACGTAGCATGCAAACGTGCTCCTGGTCTTTCCCGGCTCTCCCTCAATTTTTCCCGACGGGGAACCGCGGCTTCGGTTTGTTTACCGACGCGAATTTTGGGATGGCGGGGCACCTGTTGATCTCTCTAGAAGCGGCGCGGACGCAGGAAGGGGGGCGCGGACGGGCCGGCAGTGAATGCCGCTGCATCGCTGGCGCGCCAATTTCTCTCTCTCGCGGACGCACACACGACTTTCTCTCTCTCTCTCTTTCTCTACGTGCTCTAGAGGTTGTGGTTGCTGCAAAAGGGACTCACCTCTCGGGGCTGCACCGCACTCGCGCACTTCGTACACACTCGCGAATTAAGCACTGTACTTGGGTAACGCCGGCCTGTCGACTCTACAACTGTATGATTCTCTCTCTCTCTCTCTCTCTTTTAGCTCGTGCTTTTCGCCTGGTATAACACACTGAGAGGCCCGGAGCAAGTGCGGAGCGACACTGCCGCGCGCGACTCGGTTCTCCAGCAAGCGGCGAACTGCCCCCCTCCGCCAGAGAGGTTCTCCAGCGGCCATTCCGTTCCATTCCATCCCCCCCTACCTCCTACTCTAAGAGCCAGCAGCCGCGTTCTGTTAGCTGCTTCTGCGATGCGAGTAAGCGCCGCGGAGCCTTCGAGGAATGCTTGCCCGTTTCGAGCTGGGCTGATACGCTTTTCGCGCGGCTGAGCACGTGGGCTTTGTCTGCTGACGAGGCCAGAAGCACAACACTCGAGTCCTATATACGTTTCTGGTGTCAACCGAGTCCGATAATTCGTCGGGCTGTTTTCGAGAGGCTCGGGCCGTCGCTTGATTTTACTTTTGGTAAGTGGAGGCGAGTGAGAGGCGCTGTGGAATTTGCTCTTCGTGTCTGTCTGCTTGAGAAAGGGATTTTTTATATTGAGTGCGCGGTTTGATAGTAGAGGATTTTTAGTTTTGTTGAAAGTTGGCTGCAATGAAGTATTTAATTTGAAGAAATTTATCTTGTGTAATTTATCGGCCTTGTAATGATGCTGAATTGAGTGATAAGATTAATATAAGAGTACTTGCTGACAGGTTCTGTGTGATTTGAATCTTAAAAGGCTTTCTAAGTATTCATTTGTCAAATATTCTTTGAATGAAATTCTCCTTTTAAAAATAATAAATCTTTCTAGGAAACAGCCAGTGCAAGGGCTTGACAATCAACAACTTTTGATATGGAAATTTGACAAAGATTGATACACTTTTTCAAATGGTCAAATATGGGAAATGTTTTCCTAATTCCAGTTTATCAATTAAATGGCAACTGCAACTTCTTACTTTTATTATAATATTGTATGGTAAGTTTACTAAAATAAAATTTCACTATTTTAAATATTACAAACTTACATTGTTTATACTTTTAAGGTACTAGTATTAAAAATGGATCCTGTGTTATACCAGAAGCTAGTCAGGAAGGAGGATTACGCTCTTTTAAAAGTTACGAAGATGTTGTCATGTTCCACTTTACTGTGCCAAAACATGTACTCCGTGCTACCTGGCAATTTGCTGCATTTATGGACAACAACAAATGTCCACATAGAGAAGTTAATATGTAAGTATCATTTATATTTTCTTCAGCCTTTTACTCACTTTCAAGTTATTCAAAGTCTTCTAATTTTTTTTTTAGATTGTTAAAATGGGGAAGCTATCCTATAATTTCTATAAATAATGCATCTTTCCCACCGAATACATACATCGAACAAAATATTGTCCAAACATCTACCTTGACAAATTTTAAACCAAAGACTAATGCTATTATCCCAGTCTACAGTCCATTACCTGGAGATTGGTTTGTTGGTGCCTACTTGACTCACTGGGATGAAAGTGTGCATCAAAAAGTTTGTAAAATTATCTTTTTTTTTTAATTATTCAGTTATTATCAGCATTTTTATATTTCAACTAATTTTTTTCAGGGATTAGGACATAAATGTCGTTATAGTTTAGGTGCAGTTGCAATATGGTCAGAAACCAATGGTATTCAAAACATTCCTCTAGGCTATCAGAAAACTATAAAGACAAGTGAAACAATTTCATATTACAAGTATGTTTAATTCCTTCAATATATTTTAAAACGTTTTTCTTTATTAAAGTTAGAAAATAAGTTGTGCTTACTTTTTGTAGAATATATATTCCAATGGATACCTGGAGTTTTCAAGTAAATATCTGGGGCTGCAATTTTACACTAAAAACGATCTCAGATTTGCATGAACCATGTATAAAAAATTTGGCTTTAAAAGAAAGAATTCTTCCCTTTTTTAATCACTCAGACTTAAGTTCTGCTAAAAACTTGACATCAACTGATACATTTATTTTTACCGAATTGTCACCTGTCCAAGATGATTGGTACTATTTAATGGTGGTCTCCAGTAGTACAATAAAATTTAATATTAAAGTTATTGTATTTGGTAAATATTATTTATTTTAAAGTTTGATATTGTAAAATTCTTATTGTATAATTTCTTTTTTAGATTGTCCAGTAAGAACAATGGAAAAAGCTTTTAATGGCCTGCATATAAACGATTTATTATATTCTAAAGCATCTGAACAATGGCGTTTAAAAGGTCTGAAAGATCAGTATTTAAATTGGCATCCTCTTAACCAGAGTGAAATGAAACAGAACCTGATGTTTGATACAAGCAGTGAATTAAGTGCTCTTGATGAAGGCAGTAATTTAACGTCATGCATTCCAAGATATCAACTTGTTAGGATAAAATACCCGCAAAACTTGGCTGGAGAATATTTATTGCAGGTACAATTTTTTAAAAATATAAAAATTCCTTGCGTATAATTTATGGAATTATATAGCTAGATTTTAATTTTAACTACTATTTCAGAGCAGAGATGCATGGCTTACATCGTGGTTAGTCTTGTCCGACCGATCTCCAGTCGTTACTCAGTTCAGTATTCTTCCATTAATTGACATAGGTGGATCACTTAACATTAATATAAGTTTAGAAATGGATGAGGTAGATTTTAATCATTGATATTTTTATGGTACCATAATAAAATTTGTCGTATAACGAGATGTACATCTTTTTAGATTTTAAGCAAGCAGCAAGTAGATGTAATTGTTTGTATAAATCGTGGACATTTGCCAAAACATACAGCAGGACGTTTAACGTGCGATAATAGACACACCATGATGCAATTATCAACAAGTGACATGCGCAACGCTAGTCTTTTAATTCCTTATCCACAACCAGATACATGGTATATCGCATTTCAAGCAACCTGCTATGTAAACAGGTACTATTCTTCTGTTTGTTAAAATGTTAACTTCTAAGAGTGAAAAATAAATTCTTAATAATATTTCGATTTTTCAGAACCCCAGTGCTTTGTAAAATAGAACAAATTTTAGTTTCATTAAATATTAAATTGAGAAAATGCGTTTTTGAAGAAAGTAATTCTTGTGGAAAACACGGCGATTGTCAAGAAATTCACAAAGGACTTCTTTATTACACAGCTTGTAAATGTTTTGGAGGTAAGAATTTTGTTCTATTATATCAAGTGAATTTTCATCATTAAATTAAAATTTTTTACTAGGATATCAAGGATGGGGCTGTACAGATTCTTCGAATGTAATTTCCGAATTAGCAACTATTCAAACAACTCTGGTTCTGACTTTAAGCAATTTATCTTTTATACCTGGCATTTATTTGGCGTTTAAACGAAAACTTTTTACTGAAAGTTTAGTTTATTTTTCTACAATGTTGTTTTCCACATTGTATCATGTTTGTGATCAGCAATTCAGTACTTATTGTATTGCAAAGTTTGAAGTAAGCATTTAAGTCATTAACTTATTAAAAAATGTATTTACCATTTAAATGTAATATCTATTTTACAAAATTTGTATGTTTTAAGGTACTTCAATACTGTGATTTTTTCACGGGCTTACTTTCGTTTTGGACTACTCTAATAGCCATGGCTGAACTCCCTTTGAAATACGTATCATTTTTTCACATGTTAGGAGCGATAATTATTACGTTTGCAGTTGAATCTGACAAAACAGGACTTATTAGTATACTAGTACCTTTAATTATAGGAGTTTTAATTTTGGTAATTGTTTAATTTATTTATTTTGTGGAGCCTAATAAAATAAACTCACGGTCTATTTTTCTTTAATTCCCAATACAGCTAACTTCTTATGGATATGATTGTTACAAGAGTAAAAGATTGGCTCAACCAAAAAGGATTATAACATTAACCATTGGGCTGTCATTGGCTGCATTTGGAATTTTATTATTTTCTCTAGTCGAGACTGAATCCAATTATAAAGTAAGTATTTGCTTTTAAATCAAAAGACTTTTTAATTTTGTAATTATATTTATTTCTATTTACATTTTTTCTTAGTATGTGCATAGTATTTGGCACATGTGCATCGCAATCTCTATAGTATTCTTGTTACCGCCACTAAAAGAAGAACAAGCTTACAACACAAAATCTGCTAATGAATTATTGGATTACAAAGAGTCTCTGGACAATTCTGCCTTGAAGATGGAAGCTGGTCAACGAAATAATCATTTGATAGCAGAAATCAGCTGAAATTTTCCGTATACGTAAAGTATTATTAGGATGCCAAACACGTTTTCATACAGTATCTATTTTTATACAATTTTATATAAAATTTTTATATTTATTATGGCATTATACATTAATGCATTAGAATATAACGTGACATTATCAAGAAATAACAAAAAATATATTTTTCGTCCTTAAAATAACTTTATGCATTTATTACTTAATTCTAGACTTAACTTGACAAAATTAAAACGTTCCATTTTATTTTTGTTTTAAATTTATTTCAACTGAAAAAAATAGATGTAATTTTATTTTTAGCTTACAATTAATAGTAGGTAGGTCAATCGTTTATTTCAGTAATAAATTAAATGATATTAATTTTTTTAATAGTATGTTTGAATTAACCTTTTAGCTGCGGGGAAATTTCAGTACAAATCGACCTCCTATAAAATGCAAAATTTACCCATATAATCACTGGATACCTCAAGTAGAGTCCCCGACCTGACTGCTGGTCGATATATCGACCATCCCCGCAGCTAAAAGGTTAAGATAAATTTTATTATCTTATTGAATTTTAAATTATAATTAAACACAGAATAAATAACAATTATTTATTTACTTGAACCATTTTGAATATTTTAAATTAATCTTCTTCACTTTTTATTTACATAAAAATTATTAATGCTGACTTAATGTGTCGATTTATTCAGTTCTTTATCTCTCATGAAATTGATGACAGATCTCATTTATGTTGCTTATAAATAAAACTTCTTCGAAAATTCAATTCGATTCTAAAAAATGTATTGATGGTTTCGTTATCAAGTCTTACTTTATCTTTTTATTTATCGTTTGTCAAAATTATGTCGCTTCAGTGCGCACTTTTTGTTTGAAGTACTGTAATGGCGCTTCGAATTGTACATCGCAATCTCCGAGCCAATCGGAAGCGTTGATCATCATTTTGTGCAGCCTCGTCAAGTACTTCTTAGTAATCTGCGGCATTAAAGACTTCTTTGACTGCGATAATCGAAGTTCGTCTTGTACTACTTCGTACTCTTTAGAAGCCAATATGCAAATTTTAATTTCTTCAGCGAAAATTTCCCAAACCTTTATCGTAAGAAAAATAATTAGATATTTAGCGCTAAACAATAGTTAAATATTTAGCGATAATCAGTAGATAAGATAAATCGTTTTTAGAATTTATTACTTATAGATTGGCGATTTAAAAAATCAGAAAAAACAGAATTCATAGTTGAGTTTGAAAGATAAAATTCTTAATAGAAAGTAGATACTTTACTTCGAATAATGCGCAACGTTTATTCCTATTTTACGAACCTCCTTCAGAACAATAGAACTTACGTCATAACAAGTGACGTAAACGAAACTTTTTTTCTGCCGATACGTTTGTTTTTGTGCCTTACCTGCGTCCACTTGTCCTGCAGAATCTCCTGAAAACCTCGTCGTTCCTTAAATTTCAGCAGCGTGTAAAGAGTCTCGATCCCCGTTTCTACGTTTCTCACGTCATCGAACACATTGTTTATCAGGTTTTTTATGGTGTTTTCCAGCTCGGCGACGTTGGACCGGAACCTCGACATGTCTCCGAACCACTTGAATTCGGTGATGTCCAGAGCGTAAGAGCAGCACACCCGCATTTCGTCGATTATTAACAGGAAGTATTCCATCGCTTGGCGGTACTTCATTTCGTGCTGGTTGCCCCTTGTGCCTCCGAAATTGATTTTATTCAGGCCTCCGTAGATGATTATTGCTTCGCAAATTTCGGATACATCCTGGCATCTTTGTTTGAAGGCAGTGATGCAATTGAAGGCGACGTCTTTCTTTACTTTCCAGTTTTCTTCGTTTTTCAAGCAGTTAGCTATAATCTAATCGAAAATACACGTTTAGAAAAATGAATTTTTATTAAACAGAAAAGCAGAATTAACTTACGTTGTCATAAATCTTGGAGTAAGAGTCGCAGCCCGATATGCATATCTCGAGAGTCTCTCGACACTTCTTGGGATCTTCGAAAACTAATTTCAAATCGATGTTTTTTATGCACGTCTTTACGACGAGTACGCTTAAGCAGCTTATAAGTCTTTGAATATTATCTCTGTCGAGTAAGAGACAAATTACCAATAATATTTCACTAAAATTTACTCTAATAAGGAAATAAGCACATTACGGTTTGCTGTAATACGGTGATTCATCCCATACAAATCGCATGATGTGCAGAATTCTAGGCATGCAATCTTCGATTTGTTTAGGATCATTAAACGGCTCGCAATTCTCGATTATAACGTCGAGGCAAGTCAGATTCGATTTAGTCTCCTCCAGGCCTTTTTTAATTTTCGCGTGGAGTAATTTTAAATCCATCACGGTAATTGAATTCGTACTTTTTAATTGTTTAATCATTGCCAGAGCACGGCTGCTTTTCAGCTGTTTTAGTATACGTTCCAAGTTTTCATCTGAAAATTAAAAGCTATTACGAATATTCTTTTATTATAAAAAAAACTACTCCGTACACTTACACTTGCCGAGCCAAAAATCGAATTCACTGCTGACGTCATGCAGCTCCTCCGTCAAGAAAGGCGAGGCTTTCAGCGCTGCTCGAATCTGCTTAATCCAAGTCCTCGCGACTTTTTCCAATCGGTTAATCAGCTCTTGGTGCTCGTCCTGATTGCCCGATTGCGCAATGCACTGCTTGCTTACCGCGAGACTTTTTTCCTCTTGATTCGTATGCGTTGCTTCCCATGGAACGTACAATAACAGCATTCCCATAGGCTTGTAGGTCATTTCCATCGCCCGAGTGAGGAAATCGTTGAGGTTCGAGAATATTTCGTCCCTCTTTACTGTTCAGATTTATTCTCGTTAAGGATTTTGTGATTCAATGAAATTAAGATTTACATTTTTTAATAAAACTATAGTTTTAAGTAAAGGATACTTTTCGCCCAGTTTGAATTATTGAAGACAAGAGGAGCGTAAACCCCTTCGACGAGCTTCAGCATAGTTTTCTCTGTTCTGTCACTTACGGTCCCAAATTTCACCGTGCTCATGAAATTCTCAGCGCGATAAACTTCCCAAGGATCCCTCACGAAGTAAGTCATGCCGCTGTCCGTCGTTTCCGGAAAATCTAAAAGAGCGCATAACCGACTTCTTTCGAAAAATATAGTCAAAATCACTTTTGTCGGATCTCGAAAGTATTCGCGAATCGTCTCCAAGCAATCGTCGTTCCAGTCCGAATCATTAAAATCTGGCAGGACCGTCAAATCTTTCGTATAATTCACCTGTTGAAGATTTGGCAAGATGTCAGATGGGAAGGTAAGAGGAAGTCTTAAAATTTATGTCGGCACTAAAAGTTTTTGATATAAGTTTGAAGTTATGTTACAACAAGCACGTTTTTCAGAAGAAACGGGAAAGAAACGTTTTTATCTATTTAGGCCTTGAATGGGAAGATTCTTTTAGAGATTAATCGATCGTTTCAATGTGTCATCAATGCAGAATATTTTTAACAGGTATTTTCCTATATTTAGAGTTAATACGACTTTGTAGATGGATTAACTGATAATTATTGAACGATGGAAATATTGATTTTTTAAGTTACAAAAGAGATTTCATCAATAATATAAAAAAGATCTCTTAGATTCTTAAGTGATAATTGATTTGGAGACTGGCTTCTCGATAGGAAATTTTTTCTTCCGCGGTAGAATAATTCCATATAAAGTTTCCGCTTGTTTTTTCATGCACCGGCCGAATGTATTAAAATGTGCAAACACAATCCTGCGTATAACATGTATTGTTAAAAAAATTTCCTAAAATATTTTGCAGGGTTACAAGCTTCAAGCTTTTCAGGCTTAGAAATATGCACGTTCATTAGACATGGATAAAGAGCTTTGACAAATTTATTACATTATGAAAAGTAACTTAAATTGTTGAAGATTAAATATTGTTGTCATACTTGTTTACTTCCTTTTTGAACCGATGTTTATTTTAAAATTCGCGATTTCTCTCAGAATATTCAATTTCTAAAAATTAAAACAATAAACAGTTTAGCAAAAAAATCAAGTTTATTCTTATACTGACCAACTTTTCAAGTTCTTCAGCTGTAAACACAGGTTTGTCCGGTTCGGGCGGAGCTTCGTCCAAAGGCTCCGGAGTTTCTGCCAAAGTAAATTTTAGAATGTCATCAAAAAATTGTGTGTGTGCAAAATAAGAAGTTATGTCTCTAGTTTTGACCCGTTTATACTTATCGGTTGATAATTGAATTATACACAAAGTGTCTAGACGCGTGATAAATTGTACGTGTAACAATTGATTATTCAGCTTATCACGGAGAATTAGATGACAAAGTTCAATTAAAAGATGTAAATCTCGCGTCTTTCACTCTTGAAAATGACTGCCGCAGGCAAAGATTGTTCAAAAATGTGAAACTTCAATGTTAAATCACTTCAAATTCCGATTAAGAACATTACCAAGAATATAACAATTTGCATTTACACTTTACACAATCGCTCGTAAAATTTACAATTTAATAATTTCGCATATAAAGTGTGTCTTATAAAAATCGACTTCTTAATTTTCGATTGGACGAATGCATATTTAACAGTAACGCCGATACTCGCGGCAAATACTAATGGAAAAAGTGAAATCAGGCTCGCGCGTGCATATTTAATTTAGCGTTCTCGCGGCAAGAAGCGCCGGAGTGCATCGTAAGTCAACGACTTTCTCCCTTTCGACGCGGCTTCTTCAAAAATCGGACACACTGCATTGTCCTAATCTTTCGAGACCCAATTCAAAGTGCCTATCGCAGCAACGCTTTGTTGGAGCACAGATTAGACTGATAGCTGCCGAAATAAGCGAGCTTTATTAGAAAAACTATAATAGAAATTCTGCTGTTTATTTGTTGCCGTGCAGCAGTTGTCATAATGTGGGTTTACCCTGACGGCCGAATTCCTCTTCGTCTGTGTCCATATCTAAGTATTCTCGGTGCGATTCTGGCGGCGCCTTGTCCATTTGAATTTTGAACCGGCTGGGTCTTGCTGGCTCGACCGCTTCCTGTTCTGATTTTCCGTTTTCCATTTTGCAAAGTTTATCGGTACGTCCTTTTTTTAATGAACCCGAGACTGTCAGTCCGGCTCGAATGTCGGTGTATCGGCTACCTGCTACTAATTCGAGTTGCTACGAAAGATGTTAAATCGATACTTCCTTGGCGCTTCATTTTACGAGAATTTATATTGTGCTTGAATTTTTAAATGCGTCGTTTTCTTTTTTAATATTAATTAAATATAATTTTTTTTTTTAAAGAATGAACGATCGATTAAAGTATTGATTTTCAATTAACATTTTTCTTCAAAAGTAAATATAAACTGGGCTTATTGCAAGAACGAAAACATTACACATATATGAACAGCACGAATAGGTCAGACAAAGAAAGTTGAAAAAAACCGTGATAAAGCGTATATATTTGCTCGCAAACTCAGAATAAAAAAGATATGTAAATAAACGGATTATACAGTTATATAATTAGAGTGTTATAAAATATTGCGCAAGCAATAATTTACAAAAATGTGCGCACTTATAACGATATCGCATCGCCGAGATGGCAGACGAGTTTACATTGATTGATAAATCACGTTTGTTTATTTTTAATTATCTCGATCTAAAATTTTAGTGACGTTCAAGCCAGACGGACTGCCGTTTATTTTGAACGACTCGAGTAGTGATTGTATTAATTTGATTAATTTGGTGTTAATTTTCTTTTTCTGATAAGGAAATTTACTTGATTTGCGAAAATGAACAAAAAAAATTATATTTGAATTTCTTGGAGTTACTAGAAATCTTCGAAATGAGAAAAAACAATTTTTACTTGATAAGCTTCGTCGTCTATAACAGCATCTTAATATAATCAAACAATTCGAGAAAATCTTCAAAATTACTAGGAAAACTGAAGATATATTTTAGGAAATATTTTCTGAGATTTTGTAAGACTTGCGCTGTGTTTTCCATATAAATATTGAACAGTGTACGAATAAAAGTTATTTTCAAAGATCTACAAATATATATTTTGAGATAAAGAACGATAATAAATGAGAGCACGTTCTTTGCTTACATTGTACCAAGAAATATTTAAATAAAAGTTGATAAAAAAAATATTTTGCTGACCGAGGAAATAAAACAACGAGATCGAAAAAATTGTCCGTCTCTCTCTCTCTCTGTTTAAACTGTGAACTTTTGTAACGAATCAAGTAAGTGCTGTAAAATTGCCTTTAAGGAAAGCGGTATAACGTCGTTGCATGCTTTAGCATGCGTAGTTTCAAAATTACGTTCCACTTACTAACCGGCCGAGAAATTAAAATTCTACAGCGAGTAGTAGTAATTGTCTTAACAGTGCTTAACACTTCCTGCGACGTTTGCGCCGACGTTGACAAAGCTAAAAACTAGTTTTCGATATAGTTTCTACTCGATTTCAGACTGTAACGTATAAAATACATAAATTAACTAAATTTACTTGCAAACATAATCTGAAACTTTAAATTACAATAACTAACTTTAATTGTCAACTAAACAGTTTCGTCCCCACTAACACATGCCCTAAAAACAATCGATCCTTCCCTCCCACCTCCACCGACTGTCCGGCACCCGGATCCATCAAAGTTTCCAGCCGGCGCCTCGTCGTCTAATCTCCCATCCGAGCGACTTATCAGATCGCCCATTCAATAATCGCTGCCACGTGACGTAGGCGTGTGCACGTGTGTCGCGTGTGAGTCGGGCGGCGCGCGTCTGCCTTATAAAAAGTACCGCCGGAGCAGACGGCCGCCGACTTCGCCACTTCAGTTCGCATCCGACTTGTACAACTTCGCTGATTCGTCCGCACCGGGAAATGGTCATTCACTTCAAGAAGAAGGGAGAGCGTACAGAGTCCTCTTTGTAAAATAGAATTCGACAGGCGTCCAAATGAAGGCAAGTTCTAACGCTTTTCGTTAACGCTCGACGGGCTTCGGATCGCGGAAATGCGAGAGCGCTTGAATGACGGATATTGCTGCGTAATCGGTGGCGATAATGTGCGTCGGTCTCGTTCGCGCCGCGGAATCGTGCCCGGAGCTTTGCGCACGATGAAATTTAATGAGAGCGATTTTTTTGTTCCTAATTATATAGTATATATAATGATCTTGAAATGGGTTAAAACTTAGTATTTTGCATTGTTATATTTAATGGGTTTGACAATAAAATTACTTCATTATCTATGGCTAGTATGCAGCTCGAACTCAGAAAGTTGGGGTAACGATAAAAATTTACGTTAATCGTTCAATTAGGTATCTTTATAATTTTATTAATGCGTTCATAGAGTAATGTATAGTAATAATAGAACGGAGATTTTTAATTGAACCTGCGGCCGTTGACTTTTGTACTGCACTTTTTCTGTTATAATTTACTACGCACGAATGATATTGACCTTAATTTTATCAAACCGAACGCAAAACTACGTACACTATGAATAAATATACATATAGGTGTTGATAAAATATCCATTAATCTTACATTAATTTTAAATTTCAATTACAAGTTATTGCCGCGGATTGTCCAGTCAAATTGGGTCATCGATTTTCATCGGTCACGTACTTCGCATAAAGTACCTAGAAATTAATGTTATTAACGATTAAATTACGATTTATTTATAAGTTTTGTTATGCTAATTAAGTCTCGCGATTGCGTCTCAAACGAAATTCCGAGGATTGTACAAAGTAAGTAAATTGTAAGGCAGGTTAGTTCGTAAGCTGCAAGTCAGGAGCGTATAGCGAACGGACAGAGTAGAGAGAACGTTGCGTGCGTCGTGAAAGGCGAGAGATTTTTTTTATTGAAAGAGTGGGAAATCATAACTTATTAATTAGTATTTCGTCTCTTGAATAATGATTTTTGCTACGGATGACAGAACGTGTATCTGTATGAAATGAATCTGCACTAAATGGGTAATATGATTAGTTTTGCTGCGGCTTAGCTTTGAAATTACTTTGAGTATTTCAGTGAGATTAAAACGATGGCGAATAAAGAACAGTTTTTTAACATTACTGCAGATTCATTTCATATGTTGTCTCTTGCTTTCTTATTCATATTTTTTTCTGACCTGTACTGATATATTAAATTATGTCTGTAACTGACTTTTTAAGATTCGGAGAACATAAATTTTACTCTAAAAAATTGAAGATTATATGCTGCTTATCTATCTAAAGTAATTAAAAAGGATAGCTTTAGTCAAAACTATAAATAAAAGATACTTGCTAAGCGATTGAATGGTATACATTTTAACAACTGAGAATCTAAAATGATTTACAGTTTTCTAAATAAATGTAATTGATCTGCATTTACATTACTAAGGCATAACAAAATTTCTTGGAAGAGTGTAAAAAAAATATCTCTTAGGTGTGCATAACCGGAACGAAAAGTATACATTCAACAACTACTAAAAAGTTCGTTAAAAGAATTCCCGAATAAAACCTACCAATTCTAAGCTTCACATTGCCTTCTCATCCAAACTAATTTTCTAAATTAAATAAAAAAACAAAACTATAGGCGATCAGTTCAAGCCGCTGGATTGAATACGTCGTCCCAGATGCGCGCGAGACTCACACGTGTCCCGAGCCGCTTCAGCGCGAGTTCGTTAAGCACTCTTCTATATTTTTAGCGGTCAGTATTGACAAATCTACCGCTGAATGCATTCGCAAAGTCGTGTTTCGCGAGAGGAAATTAATTGTTAACCGCACTGCTCGTTGGGATTGGAAGAGGTACTTTCTGCGTTTTCTCGCAACGGCGAGCTTTTATTTTTACGGCGATTATAGCAGGAACTGATTGATTTGTTTCGCTGCCGATGGAGATTTACGACGTTGTGGGAGCTGCAGGAATTTTGTGTGATTGCTGGTTGGATAGTTTTGATTAGGTCTTAGGAGGAGTGAAGTGACAAAGTGGATGTTCGGTTGTAAATAAAAATTTTTGAAAATATGGGTTGTTGAATTCGAGCTATATAAGAGTTGTTCTTAAATTCTAATTATCGAATTAGCGGTTTATGATTATGCATCTACTGAGGAAAATTATTCTTTTTCACTTTTTTATTTTTGTATTAAGTTCTCACAACTTTCCGCATGATAATATTATGAAGATCAAGCGACAAAAATGATGATTCAACATCCTACATTAGAAAAAAATAGAATAATAAAGATTAGAAAAGTAATGGAAATGTGTTTTTATTCGTTCTTTAAAAAATGTCACTTTGAAAACTCAATTACATATGACTTAGCATACGAATACATCATTTAAAACTTATTAACTTAATAAATAATTAATTGTTAGGTACAAATTGTTTAAATAATTTAAATTATTAGGGCTCTATTTTATATTGACTGTTTTGAGCAGAAATAAGATTTAGAAATAATTGAAAAATTTAGAAAAAGTTCAATGTTATTTAAAAAATTTTTCGACTTTACACGTGTGCGGTAATTTTACATCGAGAAAAGAAGTCATGATCCTGCATTCCTGTGCCTAGGTGGCGTTGTTTAAGGACATGCATAATTTTATACCGAGTGTATGGGCGTAAGAATATTTCGAGCAACAATTCGTTTTTTATTACTGTCACGTACGTATTTAAAAATAAATCAATTTAAACCGAAAGTAAAAGCTGGAATATATAATTTAGCATTAAAAGTGTATATTGTGTAGATGAGAAAACAAATTGCAGAATTAAAATTTATGAAATACTGCTTATAAAACTTTTATAATTTTGTGATGTAACTAGTTTAAATTGATACTACAGTAGCTTATTTTTTAAATATTCTTTCAGTAAAAAAAGTATCCTTCACACCTGTTTAGCTAAATATATAACAAAAATTGTTCTATTTTGTTGTAGGTGAAAACAATGGCAGTTCAGACAATCATTGGTCCAATAATTCATAGTTGTGATGGACAAGTTCAAATACATGAAATGGGTCGAATAGACATTCAGAATGGAAAGGTAAATAATAAGTTAAAAACAAATTATTAATTTAAAGAAATGTTTTTCAAGGCCCTTTATAAATTTCAGATAATCAAAGTCGATTATAATGTAGGAACAAACAATATTAACAAAGAAACTGTAAAATATTTAAAAGCAGGACAGTTCCTCATTCCTGGATTCATCGATGGTCACATTCATGCTGTACAGTTACCAAATCTGGGTCTTGGCTATGACAAAATTCTACTTGAATGGCTTGATGCTTACACATTTCCTCTTGAGAAAAAGTATGCAGATAATAAATTTGCTGAAAAAGTCTTTGACGCAGTAGTGGTATGTAAACTAAATAAAAAGTCACCAAATTATTGTGATGGAATTGATGAATTGAAATTATACTTTATAGAAAAGAACTTTAAAAATGGGAACAACTACAGCTTGTTATTACTCCTCTTTACATGGACCAGCATCTCTAATACTGGCAGAGAAAGCTGCTGAATATGGCCAGAGAGCCCTAGTTGGAAAAGTTAACATGGATGTTTGTACAACAGATTATTGTGAAAGTTTTGAAAATTCTCTCAGGGACACTGAAATATTCATAAAAAATGTTCAGAATATCAATGTAAGTATTTTATTTCTTGCATGTAAATCATGCTCTAAATATATTTAAACTCTAAGCATGAATTGAGAACAATATTTTCTTAATTTTACAGAGCCCTTTGGTAAAACCAATTATAACTCCCAGGTTTGCATTGAGTTGTGACATCAAACTAATGCTTAAACTTAGTGATTTAGCTAAAGAAAACAACATTCACATACAGGTAAAAAATTAGAAATTCTTCATAACAAAATATCTTACTGATTATAAGAAATTAAAAATGTACTTTGTTTTCCCTAAAATGTTCAGACACATATTTCTGAAAATAAGGAAGAAATAAAAGCAGTAGAATCTCACTTTGCAGATTATGCAAAATCCTATGCATCTGTTTATGATGAAGCAGGTTTACTCACAAAAAAGGTTCAATTTTTAATAGTTTATTTAATTAATTTTGAAGAATTTCTATTTAGAAGTAATCATTTTTCAGACAGTATTAGCTCATGGCATTCATTTAAGTGAGAGTGAACTTGAACTCATCAGTGATAGAGAATCTGCTATTGTTCACTGCCCATCTTCAAATACATATTTAAAGAGTGGTCTTTGTGATGTTCGTAGGTTACAAAAAGCAAAAATTAAAGTTGGACTAGGAACAGGTGATTATTTAGATTTCAAATGGTTTTATAATATGATAATGTAATTAATAGTAACTTATAAATTGTTTTGATTGAAGATGTTTCTGGTGGAAATTTCCCATCCATATTGGATGTTATGCGAGCAGCACTTCAGGTTTCAATGCATTTGTCTTTTATAAAGTCAGATTATTTACATGATAAACAAAAAGACAAAGACTATAAACCACTTAATTATAAAGAAGTATTTCATTTGGCAACTCTTGGAGGAGCTGAAGGTAAATTACAAAGCTTTTAATGTTATCTAAACTTTTATTACCAGTTATTTTATCTGTTGTTTTTTGATTATTTAGCTCTAGATATGCAAGAAGAAGTTGGAAATTTTGTTCCTGGAAAGCAATTTGATGCTCTAGTCATTGACTTAGCTTCACCCAACAGTGTGCTTGACAATTTGATAGATTACACTCTTGAAGAAAAATTGCAAAGGTTTATATATTCTGGGGATGATCGCAACATAGTTGAAGTCTATGTTTCTGGGCAACGTGTTGTTTAAAAATTTACTCTGTTATATACTGGTTCTCAAATAGAACATGTGGTGCTCACATTGTAAAAACAGTTTAAATTATATTTTAATAAATTATACAATATTTTTTAATCTGCTTTTAAGAAAATAAACTGTTTACTTTATTTTTTCTCTCTTCCACAAAAAGGCTATAAAACATTGCTTAATCTATTAATTAATAAACTAGCTTTCTTGTTTTTCTAAGAAAGCTTTGATGCTTCTTTCACATTGTTCAAATGCTTTATGAAAACCAGCACTGTTACTATCCTGTTAAACAAATTTTTTGATAAGTTAATAAATTTTTTAATAGATTATAGATATTTTATAGAACTTACATAATATGGATCCCTTATTTGATAATTTGTAACACTACCCTCAGGATCATATTCTCCAAGAAGTTCAATCTTGGCTTTGCTGCCTTGAGGCTGTTTTCTTTTAAGCTCTAAAATATTATCTGAGTCCATACCAAATATCCAATCAAACTTATTAAAATCATCTGACTGAATCTAAAAGTTAATTCAAAACTTATATGAATAAATTCAACATTGAATTCTTTTTATATTTATATTGCACTTTTACTTACTGGCCTTGCTTTATGAGAATAATCAGTTATTCCTCTCTCCTTTAATGTTTCTCTAGCTCTGAGATCTGGATTTTTTCCTGTGTGATATCCTATCAAGGCTGCACTGTCAACTTCCCAAGAATCTTGAAGACCTTTTTCTTTGATGATTTTTGCAAAAACTGCTTCTGCTATTGGAGAACGGCAAATATTTCCTATTCAGATATTAAAAAAATATTAATTAATCGAGCTTTGTTTAAGCATGATTTGTGAATTAAAATATTCATAAACAAAATAGCTGTCTATAAGTTATAACAAACTACTAGTGACAATCAATTGTCACTAGCCATTTTTAGTGTAATAAAAAACTTAAAAAAAAATTGAAATCATTAAAATTCCAGTAACTACAATAGCTTTAAAATTTAAAAATTTAAATAAAATAAACAAAAAGGTTATCTTACTTAAAAACATTTTAACCAAAAAAAAATCGATTATATAAAAATATACTTACCTAAGCAAATCATAAGCACACGTTTCTTCTCTGGCATTTTGAAAGTTAAACTATTCTCTGTACACTTAAAATTACTAAATATTTTGGATTTGGACTTCAGTTGCGCACTATCACAGATTCACAGTCGGCAACACTTATACTCTTATACATTCAAGCACGTGTATTTTGTATGTGTGCGATGATCGCGAGCATTTGCAGATTACCACCTGATGATACATAATAATACCAAGTGTAGGAAAAGTTCTTCTAAAAACTTTAAAGCTCGAAAGTTCCAAATTTTCAAGAAAATCTAAATCTCCTAAAATGAATTCATCCAAGATTAGCGAGACTAAGCTTGACAGTTTACCTTTCGCAATAGCATAAAAAAGCTTTCCCACAAGGCTTCAGGCCAGCAGCGAAAAAGGAAAGTGCCCCCGTCGCGCTGCAACGCATTTACGTAAACGCACGTACTTACCTACATACAATCGATGGGCGCAGGCGCCGCGAATGCTCACGTATCGCTCGGCAGTCAGTGAGCGGTGAGGACTCGCGCGGAGAGGAGGACTCGCAGCCGCGAAACCAGCACACACGACACACACAATTAGGCCTCTCTCTTCTCTAATATAGCACACATATACGACTTACAGACGCTTGGCCAAGATCTGTCAAAGAGTCTCCAGGATAGCTCAATCAGAATATGGTACGGGGTGAGAATGAGAAGGACTCATCGACGACCGTAAAGGAGGCGGATGAAAACATTGACGAGGAACAGGCCATGTCCTTGAATAGCAGCGCAGACTCAGCGCAGGATGAGAGGAACGAATCCGTCGACTGGGAGAACTTGCCCAGCGTTATCCTCCTAGAAGTATTCTCCTACCTTCCTCATGAAAACCGAATTCAAGCTTCTCAGGTAAGGTCCATTCTGCTGCCTCTCTATCGTGCTTTTCAAATTTCACCGACAGAACACAGAATGGTAGCAATACTCCTATCTCTTTTCCTCGCTTTCACACTTGTAAACGCAAATGTCATTCTCGATCTGTTTACTCGGGATGTTGTTGTTATTGTTAGAACTTATCTCTTAGCGGGCGAGTCAAACGGCGAGCTCTTAATAAGTCGTTTTTTTATGACGCTATTTTTAAAGCTCTGTTTCTTTGAACAAAGGTGTGCAAGAATTGGAGGTTCGCGCTCTTTCATCCGAGCTTCTGGAAGAAAATCACGTTCACTCTGACAGATAGCGACAGCGTTGTGTGGTCAAGGTTGATACTAGCTTTTTTTTATTTACATTCTATTTGCGTAATGAGATGGAGTAACTTATGAGATTTTTTTGCCCTAGATTTCTGACAAATTGCTTTAAATTCAGTGTGCAAGAGGTAACTATCCGCTGCGAGTCTGACAATAATTTTGTAAGAGAAGCACTGTTTATATTAAAACAATTGGGTGGCAACAGACAACTTCGGAAACTGTTCTTGGAACCTAACAGATGTATGTTTGAAGAACCTACACGGGAAGTTAATAGTGATGTATTGACCAAACATCTGTTGAACATAGTGAAAAAATCCAATTATCTCGAAGTGTTAAGTTTAGGTTGCATTGAACAGCTCACTGAAGATTTAACATTTATTTTAGAGGTTCTTAAACATAATCACGGAAACCACTTAACTCATTTAAGTCTGGCCTCTGTGAAGGATGACCCAGATCGTTACGACTTCTTGGAACTTGAGTGTTCGTTGTTTAACAACTTTCGTAGCTTATCTGTTTTAACAATAGATTACGACCATGTTGATGACGATTTACTACTGGCATTGAACAGTGGAAAAATGAAACGATTAGTTATACATGTACATGGATGGAATGGAGAATATGTTGGAGCAAGTAACAATGCATGGATGTCTTTTACTCAGAAAAAGTGAGTATTCTTATTTCTATGGTTTTCAAATTTTTAATTTAATTAATAAACTAATTTTATTTTTTAATTTGTAGCCCTTTATGTGAATTGCGTCTTAATCTCATTCATTCGTACAATGCAGTGAGGGTGTTGGTCACCGATATTTTACAACCAGCAATGCCTCTAACTCAATTGAAAGTCCTATTTTGTGAGGGTGTCAATCTTCAAGCTCTCCATCGGTTATCAGATTGGTATTCAAAAACATTACAATCAATAGTATGGATAGATTCATTTAATTCATACAAAAATCTGAATACTCTATACTTGATTGATGATTTAAGAGAGTAAGTTAAGATGGATTCAAACTGTTTGAAAATTATTAATTTTGTTGCATACACAAAAAATAATAATTTTTATTTTTGCAGCCCTGACCCCTTAGTATTGGCAGCCTGGAGGTGCCAAAATTTAAGTGAAATAGTATTCATAGGACAAAAGTATTTTTCGGACAACCTTTCTGCAATAGTACGTTTGAAATATAAAATGTTGAAACGTTTAGATTTTGCCGAAAGGGATATTCTTTTTGCAGACTCTTGGATAGAGCGGGAAAAAATAATAGACGTAAGCAAGAAATTGCATTATATAACTCATAATTATAAACACACTAGATAATTTTTTTCTAAAAAAACATTTTTATTTTGCAGGAAGTTCGAGAAGTAATGGGTAAGCAGTGGAAGCTTTTGTGCGATGAAGAGCTTCCGAAAGTTGTGATAGATCCTCTGAACGGCGATAGCAGAGAAGTTATAATGCCAATGGTTCTTCGGGATCAAAAGTAACTTGTGTCCAAGGAAATTTAAAGTTTAAGCAACCTATACCATCCATCGCCAACAGTCCTTTATTACGGATGAAACTCATTCTCAGAAGTATGAGCGTAATGTCATATGTCAGGTCATATGTCACGTTCTTATGTTTTTCTATGGATATATTTTTACGCGGGCCACGCAATTTTTTTTCAATTATTTTTTAAGTCGAATCGTATCGAAAATATTGCGTTGTCTATTTCTGACGTTTAGCTGTAATAGACCGTTTATACATTCTTTCATCAACGTATTAGTGTGACAAGAATCAGCCATCCATATCTTAAGAAAGCTGCAACAACCTATTTACACTGAAAAAACGGGTCGTATTAGTTATTTTTTTCAGTAAAACGTTTATTGCAGGAAACAAATTTTCAAGACGTTACGAGAACAAAGGAAAATTTATTGTACATAGAATTTGACAAATGACCCTATTCCTCGATGGGTCTGCTTTGTTGAATAATAATGAAATTGTAAAGTTAAAAAAAGGCAACTTTAGATTACAAGACTAACGCAGAGTCTTACGTGACCCAATTTACAGGGTAATTACTGTACAGCTCGAAGATACCGTGTAGGAAAAACGTGATATCGCAACACTTACTCATCGAGGAATAGCTTTTAGAAGAGAAAAAACATCTGAACTTGGCATCCTCTACAAAAGCTCAAGTTCGCAAAAGTAGCCAGAAAATGTTGCAAGTATTTTTCCATTGAGATGGGAATCTAGTTTATAACAGTGATAAAAAAAAGCGATATAGAAGTAGAAGAAGGAAATAATGTAAACGCAAAATTTTAAAGACACCTTCAATGCCACAAAAGGGCAAAAAAGAATATTTTAGAGGCGTTGATTGAGCGTTTAAAAAGAAATAAACTGCGCCAAGCTTGACAGCTGCCTCGACAGCAGCAAATTGTAACTATCGAGCGATCCGAGGTTATTTTTAATACCAAAACCAATCGGACGCCTTAGAAATAAGAAGAAGCATCTTGATGTGCATAAACAGCTGTGATTAAGATAGGATTGAGCACTTCCAACGAGTGGACGACTTTATAAAAATGCTCTCCGTATTATGTTCTCAAAGAGCGAGAAGTCGACAAGAAATTTCAAATACGATAATCTATGTCTAGATGAATTTAGTCACTAACTGATATAAATGTATATGTATGTATCTAGTAGCTTTCGAATTTTAAAATCAAGTCAAGTCTACTGCGATGCGCGTGTCTCGATTTTCGTTTAAATGTATACGCGTGAACAACGCTGAGCGCTGAGAGCGAAAGAGAGAGGAACCTTTGAATCAATCGAAAAAACTGAAAGGTACAAAAACGTAGACTAGTTGTTAAAATATCGAGACACAGAAGAAGATGAAGAACAAACTATCAAAAGGAAGATCGTAAAACTGTTTCTTCGTTTTAAAGCTTTTACTTTCTCGAGTCATTGTATAATTATCGATCTATCGAATTGTCGAATATATATTGTATATCTCGGTTTTGTAGCTACTTACACCGAAGTAACTTTTTTTATGTGATGTTGCGTTTTTTCAAACTTGAAAGCCTACGCGCAAAGCTTAGAGTTTATATAGTAGGGATATAACAAAGAAAAGAAAAAAAGGCCACTTGCGACGTGTGACATTTCTCGATATGAATGTTTAAAAAAGCTCTTTCGCGTAGATCGAAAGAACGACAAAGTTCTCCACTGTATTTTTTGATGCTCTACGGAAAATATCTCGCGCGACTTAGAGAAGGGAGAATTTATTATTTAACGAAACATTCAATATCGAAGTACTGACGAATGGGAAACGATCGGAGCAAGCGATGTGAAGCAGGCCTTTACAACATGTACCTGAAAATCGTTAGCTGAATGAGTCATTTCGCGGCGCCCCCGAAACACTTTACTTAATTACGGGTGGCTTTTAATTCAAGGCCTGCACCAGCTAGGAGAAAAAACAGGCATGATCAAGTGGACCCGTTAAATACGTAGCTGACTGTCAAACAGTCCTTGTCGAAAGTTGATGGAGCGATTTTACTCCTTTTTTCCGTAGATAAAAAAAAAGCGAGCCAATTGAACGTGCGCGGTTATACATGTATACGTAAGTGTCAAAAAAAAGTGAATTTTCCATGTCCAAGCTGTATAATCGTTTCTCGTGCTTACGAAGAGGAGAAGAAACAGCGCAAAGAATCTCCCTTAATTTATAATTTCTATTTCCAACCACTATAACTGTGCATTCTTGAATGTTAACTTGAAAGAAAAAGAAGAAAAAACAGATAAACATGTATGAGTGTTGCTGTTGCGAGGAGGAAAGAATAGAAGATGAATATATAGGAGAATACTGTAGAAGAAATCACAAGACGAGAGGGAAGAAAAGTGATATATCATCTCGCGAAACACAAAAAACACAAAGTATAGAGGAGAGCGAGTAAAGAAGCTCTCGACTCAGGGCCCAGTGCAAATGCGCGACTATGACACACATTTAAATCAAAGACTGAATCTGCTATCCGCGCGCGCGAATCACGAACAATCACGGAGGGCTAGTAAATTAAAAAAAAAAAAAAAAGCAGAGGCAGAGTAGACAAAGCTGGACGGCTTGTTCTCGTAGAAGCAGATTGTTACCGTTCCGTTCGCTGCTAAAAAGTCCAAGTTTTATTAGTTCTCTGAGAGTAAGCGAGTAAGAGTGATGATGCGAGTGATTGTATTTCTGCCGATAAATAGCCGATGTATTTAATTTATCCGAGAAAGGTAATAAATCCGTGCGAGAGAGACTTATTAGCGAGAGAGAGAGAGAGAGAGATCTGAAGCCCCTTCCAAGCAAATATAAAAAATAAAGAAAATAAGCCAAGAGACAATTCGAGGATACGAACGATACGTATTAATTATATCCAAATAGATAGGCGAGAGCGCGAAGATTAATAATCAAAAAAAAAAAAATAAAATAAAATAAAAGACGCATCTGTAGGAGCGTATGTACGAACGAAGAAAGACACAAAGACAATTAATAATAGGTAGAATACTTTTAAAAGTAAAAATAAGCGCGCGCAAGAGTGCAGCACAACGCGAGCTCCGTTTAAAAGCCAGAAAAAAATAACGAGTCGAAGACCTATTTTTAAGATGCGAATGTATATTTTTATACTAAGGCAGGCCTTAGTGATTGCGTGCAGTGCGTTGTCGCCTAAGTGCTTAACGAAAATCGAGAGCATGAAAGAAAACAATATTAACGCAACAACAGCCGTGGCGATCGTTTTTAATCGATATAGGAAAAAAATAATTAATAACGTTGTGCTCGAGAAACAACCAAATCGCCAAAGAGGGACGAGCGCTTCGGATTCTTTCGAGCTCCCGAGCAATCTAGGAGAGTCGGATACATCGATGACTAACTTGCATTGTCCGTAAATTTTGCGTTTGCCTCGAAATTCCCGCGTGGAGAATCCAAGTTCTGTCGCGATCGTATATATATATCTTTTTCTTCCGAAGGGATACACAGACCTTTTTGAGACTGCGAGCAGCGATGAATAAACCCCTCTTAAGACTGACCGATTCAAAAACTTTAGTCTGTACGAGTCTATCTATTAATAAATAAACGGGACCGAAAGAATCTGCATCGTCGTCGCTCGAAAATCGTAGAAAATCTAAAATAATAACGATGGAATTGTTAAAAAATCTGCGTTACTGAAAAAAAGCAGCCGAGGGAAAGTCGCACTTTCATACGATCGTAAAAATGCGACTTTCCGCTCGGATTCGAACCGTTCCCTAAAGTAAAACTGCACGACAAAGAAGTATAGCGGAAAAAATCTGTGATGCGCTGAGAAACCAGACGAAGGCCAAAGGGGCTAAAAACGCGAGATTATAAAGAATAAATCTATGACGAGCGGGCCAGCCGCCAAATAAACACACGCATACAAAACACGAGGCGGCTGAGTAAAACATCTGTGATAAATAACGATAAATATTAACAAAACAAATTTTAGGGGGATATACTCGGCTAGAGAGAATGACAGCGAAATAATAAAGAAAATAAATAGAAACAAACAATTATCGAGTGCGTGAGTGAATGAGCGGAGGAGAGGGAAATTTAGAGAGAGAAAGAGAGAGCGAATATCAACATCTGCGGCGTTTGTTTGTGTAGGGGAAAATTGTAGGTGCGAGTGAATGTTGTTACGTCAGCACTTGCTTTCTAATACCTCGCGGGTATCTTGCTGATGATGCTTTGTACATTCGTTTGTTATTCGACTTTATTCTCCGATTTCGGTTTACTTCTTTCGAGGGGTTGCTTTTTACGTTATATAGTCCATCTTTTATAGACTGAACATCTTTCTCTTCCAACGTTGCGACTGGTTTGTGAATAAATTATTATATCTTGATTTTTCAAATTTTCGAACGCGTGATCTAGAGAGAATGCGAGAAAGAAAAAAAGAGAGAGAGAGAGAACTGCAGTGTTCCAAAAGGCACTCTAAACGAATACCGAAAAGGTGTTGTATTATTTTGGTATCGTGCAATTGTTGATTAATTTCACCGAAAAATCTTGCGTGTATTTTAATTTGTTTCGCGCGATTCTGCGACAATCCCGCATGATATTGTAAACACATGCAATGAAAGAGAGCGAGAGAGAGAGAGAGAGAGAGAAAGATAAACCACGAAAAACGCAGCTCGAGCCACAACATTCCAAGCTTGTGAAAGAAAAAAAAATCGCGCTCGGCTCGAGATTCTTATGCTCACAAAACAGTATTAAAAGTTCCTAAGACAAGCGGAGCGAGCACTTTTTTCCCCCCACTCCCCCGACGTTTTGCATATATACATTTACCGAACCGACGTGCGCGGAGTCCAATCGTTGTCAGCGGCGCGAATGCACCATATAATTTATTTTTCCTCGTTTTACGCGGAAGGAAAACAAAACACACACGATCTAAGCTCTCATTCCAGGCGAAAAAGCAGCACTTGTTTTCGGTGAGTTGCGAGAGAGAGAGAGAGTGAAAGCAGCGGGTTAAAAACAGTCTCCGGGCGCGAAAGAAAATCACAAAAGGGGGATGCGCGGAGCGACCTTTTTACTACCCAAGAGCTCGTCGCGTCCCCGATCGTTTAGTTTCTAAGTGTGGTGTTTAGAGTCCCTTCCCCTTTCCACAAGTCTAACAACTCTAAGTCAGATGTTGCTACGTTAACCCCGAGTGGATGTCTCTGTGAGAAAAAAAGCCAGCTTTTCACTCTTAGATAATGTGTATGTAATTGTTTAAGTGCACGTATACTCACTCACACACACACACACCCACACACGTACCCCACGTTTATCGAATTGTAATCCACGTGCACAATATTTCCAAAGTGTGAAATTCGACGAGTAATTTTTGCGTCCTTCGTCGTTAGAATCGCACTCTTCGACGTCGCGAGGCTCTCGTACTCTTTTTCGATTGTATTTTTGTCGACAGAAACAAACAAACAAAAAAAAAAAAAATGAAATATTTATACCTGTAAAACTGTACCGTTTACCTAAGTAAATAATAATATTCGTGTACGCACAGCGATGTAAAGGCTTTTCCTCCGTAAGATTTCCTTTTTTTTTCGGAAGCTCTTGCAAACACCTTTTTGGGGAAGTCCATTTACAGAAAAGTATTTAAGTGTTAATCCTCGTTGTAATCGAAATTTTTAACGCAGTTTTGCTTCGACGTTGTAACTTGCGGTGAAACACGAAAAATAACGTTTTAATTGCTGCGCGAGCGCAGAATATTCGGGCAAATCGATATTTTTGAGTTTGTAAAGAAAAAAAAAAATTGTTGAACGTTTTGGCATTGAGAATCTATTTCGAAAGTATTTTATTTCTTGTATGTATAATCCCTTAAATATTCAGACTCCCGATCGATATAAACGAAATGTGTTTTTTCGCTATTAAAAATTATTGTTACCGGTAGCAGCAAATCACTAAACGCAATTTAAAGATATTACGATATATTTGTATGTTTCGTGTGCGTGGGAGGAGACAAGAGAGTGACTGCAAGAAGATAACAAAAAAAAAGCAAAAAAATACACTCTTATAGAAGTATCAAGATTTTTCTCTCGTGTATAGCATTCGATATAAAGAAAAAAAAATAAAAGCAAACCAATGTATAAGAATGAAGTACAGCGAATAAAGGTGTGGTGAGAGACGAAAGTATTCAAAATTTTATTATCGCCGACCGAATTCATCCCTCTCCCCGTTCCAATCAAAATCCACAGTATAGTTTAAAAAACAAGGAAATTAAATAACGATTAAGTGGATGAGTGATGCGGCGTGATGATATTACAATACGATGACGTTGACTTGTTGAAGCAACAGATACGAAGTGTTCAGGCAGATAGAACGGTGACGTCGTTCCTCCTTGCGCGATTTGCAATCACGTTATTTTTTACTTCCGGTTCAATTTGGATTATCCATCGGATAGACGCTTTACAATTTCCATTCTGAAAGTCTGTTCGGTAACAAGGCGTTTTTGGATTCATAATTTAAAGCTCTCGAGATGTATTAAGAAGGAATGCAGGTTTTTATTCTCGTAATGACAGGTTCGAGGGATGTTATTATCGAAATAAGTATATCTGCACAATTAAATCAGGAGCGCGCGCGAAATATGATAAGGAAACCAGTTTTAGTTACTTGTAAATGCGGCTCTTCTTTATTAGTCCCTTGGCACTTGAAAGAAATTTATGTGCGTTCGTTTCATTGCCTACGGTAATGCACGCGCAAAAGTTGTGCGCGAAATAATTTTTTGTCGAACCGATCCAATAATTTTTAATACAAAGAGATTCTAAAAGAAGCCGCACTTTTGCGCACTTCTATATCGAGCGATCCGCTTGTTAAACTTAAAAATAGACGTATTTATTTTCAAAGCTTTGCCTTGTACACACAGAGCTTTCCTTTATTTAAACAAACGATAATTCTGTTAACAGAACTTTGGAATACAATTATTTGTGCATTATAATTAAATTTAGATTCTAAAAAATCTTCCACCCTTGATATAGACCTATTTTTCAGCCTGTTTTATCAAATTTTGATATGTAAATCCGAATTCTACTCTATGTGATAATAGTAATTAAAAAAAATTAACTTTGTACAAAGCCAGCCAGACAGTACCAGCAATCAAATTATCAACGAATAAAGTCAAAATCAACTGTCGCCAAATTCCTCGCTTTTTACGCGACGCATATATCCGTAAAAATTCACACGGCATACATCCCAGCATCCACACATACAGAAATCAATAGCGACAGCTTAGACAAACTACATATAATCGTCGTACAACTCGAAGCAACGCCTCGGCAATGGTCGAATTAGCCGGACCTTTGTAAATATTGACCAACGGCTCAAAAGCAAAAGCCGAGCGAGCGACCCAACGGGCCTACCGTCGAGTCGTCCCTGCGGGTCCTCTCTCCGGCGTTAGTATTCTCGTTTGACCGATCGGAGGCGTCGAGGCGTACGCCCCGGCGAAAGAAGCCGATCCCCGGGCATGCAGGTACGCGCGCATGCGCCGCCGCTTTATTTACAAGCGCCGGGGCTTCCTCGCGTGTGTCCTTCCGGGGGGGGTGAGGGGAGGGGGGGGGGGGACTTTTTTTTTTCTCTTGTCACGAGAATCGGAAAGGGAACTGTTGCGAAAGCGGCCATTTTTGACGAATACCAAGGGAGGGCTGGTGCATCGACTCGTATGAATAAACTATTGTTGTTAGAGGCTGGTCGATTATTGATGGTGGCTATTGATTGCTCCGGCGAGTGGAGTGCAATTATTTTAATTGGTTTTCAATGGTCGGTATCTGCGCGGATACGGCAGATTGCAATGCGACTGATGGCGAATAAATTAATTGAATTTAAATGTAATGATTTGCTTTTGATACTACGAAAGTCTACATTATTTATGTACGAATTTAGTCAATTTTCAGATTTTAGCAACGAATGAATTAAAATTGGAAGAAAATTTCGGGGGCTTTTGTAACATAAGGTAAATCGAGAACAAGAAGTAATTTATTATAAGAAAATTGATACAAATTTGACTTAAAATTAGCGACGTTTTCTTTATTTTTCAAAAGCTCATCAATATTTCTTCCGCAAAGTGTAAACCCCAAAACTTCCGTTCAACAGCCACTGCTGAAAATGAGCCATAAGATCACCAAGCATTATCTTATCTCTCGAAAAGATCCAATTTCTAAGCGTAACTCCGTAATGCTCGAACGACCAATTTTCATGCGTATAGCGAGGCAGATGAGTTTCCCGAGCGACGCAGTTACACCCGAGAAGCGAGGCAGTGACGTGTCGAGAGTTTTCGCATTCAACACCCCCCTTGCAATAGTCGCGTGATTTATTACGGCACGCCAGGCGGAGGGGAAAAATGCGACGCGTTGCCGCTCCGGCTGGCGTGCAACAGCCGTTCCGTGTGTTTCTTCGACGCGGAAATCGTCGAAAAAAAAAAAAACAAAGTAGAGGAAATTTTTTTCTCGCTTATAACTGCTTGATCGCTAAATGATCGCTGTTGGGTTATTATGAGGTTCAGTTTGTTCTCGCGGCTTAAACCGTCAAATTATTTGAAAACGGGTCGTTTCGGGCGACCCCTTTTCCGTGCTGCCTTGTTTCATCCATCTTTACTTTTCTTGAGTGTCGTTGAAGGCGGTTAGAAATTTGAAAGATACCAGATCGCAGTTAGGGAGGACAGATGTCGGACCTCGTGCCGGGCCCTCTAAGACTTCTTAATTGTTTAGCCCCAGGTAGCGGGAAGTCCGTCAACATTTTCGGATTGTACAAATGTCTTTGAAAATTATGGCTTTAAAATCTATAAAATCTATAAAATTTAATCTTTTATATTGCACTTTTGACTGAGAAATTTGTTTCTTTTAGGTAGTACTGACATAAAATTTTCCATCTCGATCGGAATTCAATAAAATTACAGAAGTTAATTATGAAAGCTCGCGGATCGAATTGCAGAAACTATGATTAATTTTAATCTGCTATCAGACGGAAAGTTCGAGTTTCAAGCGTAAAATCGTGGAAACGCCAATAATAAAATTATAATCGGCCCGAGTACCTTTTTCTTTTTCAATAGTAATGCAGTAAAGTCTGTCGATAAATTTGCAAGAATGTGCAAAAAAGAAAAGCGTATATTGCATGAATTCAGAAGTCGCGGAGTTGACACGAAGTCACAATGTATCGCCCCTCGTCATAAAAGATGCACGCAGCTGTATCGATTTTCCGAAAATAATTTAAAAAAAAAAATCGAGTTTCAACCCGTTCCCATTCTCCTCCGTCTCTCAAACTAGAGTACGCGAACCGATTCTCTCCCCCGATCATCCGCGAAAATCATTCCAATTGAAATTCTCCCAATCTCTCCTCTTAGTGACCGACTGAATTCCCTCACCCTCAACAGGAACTGGTGCCATATCCATATCCGCCCTAGACCGGGAAAGCGTCCGAAAACTGCGTGCAGAGGGTGTGCAAGTGCATGCGGCGGCGGCTTAATTGCAAGAAAAGAGAGGGAAGAAGGCACGCAGGTGGAGGGGGGAGAGGGAGAAGACACAGACAGCGGCGGCGGCGGCGGCGGCGGCGGCGCGCGGTCAGTGGCTCAGTACCTATACGGATGGAACGAAGCATAGTCGTGTGTCTGTAGCAGCAGTCGGCTACTGTTCGAAAAAAGGGCTCCGCCATCTTGCCCGAGCCGCCGGTCGCTCGGCAGGTCCGAAGATGACGAGCCTCTGAGTGATTTGTCTTCTGCGTGTTGTGGCTTTGAAGAAAGGAAGATCGGAGCTTTCCACCCCCACCGCAGAGCCGCCTTTTAGGTTATATCTCCTGCCTGCTATTGGGGTGAGTAGTCGTTTTGTATGGCTGTATGACAGTTTGCTTCCTGCTAGCTGGCTCCTGTATGTATTAGTGCGAATTCCTAAACTAGGATAACAGATCGCGCGATCATAACCTCTTGGCTCTGGCTTTTTACCTGTAACGCGATACGCGTCTTTTCGTCTGCGAGAGCGAGAGGCATTAACACGTGTTCGCTGCGCAGCGAAACTCGATAGGCCTTGTGTGTCTTTGCTTGTAAACGCCGCTTGGGAAAGAGGAGCAGCCGGCCCGGGGGACCTGCTATTGCGTACGTGTACAAATATGCTGAAAAATCGATTTCCCATAGAGGGAGAGACAGAGATGGAGCATCGCGGCGGTCGCGAAGGGCCAAGGGAAAGCTCCCTCCTCCTCCTCCTAAACGCCGCGCGCGTAAATAGAGTGCATTCGAGCCCGTCCGCTTTCTCTCTCTCGGCGCTGCAGCGCGTCGCCTCGACACTTGAAATCGGGAAATTCACTATTTTGCTGCACTCTCCCCCCGCTCCGATAGAGGGAGAGACACACAACTCAGCCGCCCGGACGGTTCTCTCTTTCTCTTTCTCTCTCTTTCAGTTCCGCTTTCCGCGCATAATATTCGTCTCTTCTTTCTCGACGCGCTTACGTGCGTACACGAATTGTGTTGTGTGTGTCGCGTGTCGCCGCCGCCGGATCGCCTCCCTTCTTCCGAGCGCATCTCTTTTGAGCTTGATAGGTACGATTTGATAAGCGGAGGAAGGCGTTCGGAATCGAAGATAAAGGGAGGAGGCGTCGAAACTCGCCAAAAAGGCCAGCCGCCAACAAGGTCGTCGAGCAGTGACACGCACTTAACGCGATCGTACACTCACACAGACTTGCACAAGTGCGCGCGCGCGCGCACATACTCTCGCACACAGTAATAAAGCGCATCTGGAACGAGAGAGAGAGAGAGAGAGAGAGAGAGAAAGAGAGCGGAGGAGGAGGAGGTTAGGTTTTTCGGAGGTAGCTACTTTTTTTTCCCGCGAGGAAGGTTGTTGCACGCTGGACGGTTATGCGAAATCGTACGGCTGGCCGACTCGCAGGTTTAGGAGAGAGCGAGGACGATGCCGTAACTACATAGACGAGCGGTGGTCCTCGTTACCGTTATTGTGGCTCGAGTTGAGAGAGGCAATACACTGTATATTGGTACAGGTGAAGTACTGCTTGTTTTACGACTGCCCGAGGGCTCGCGCCGTTTCGCTCAGCCAATACAAGCGTTGGTGAGGTTGTTAATTGTTTGCGTTTTTTTGTTTTTGTAGGAATTTGACTAAGCATGGAAACCATGGATGTAGACGGAGATGCAGTCGTTGATCTTAGTGTCGGGTGAGATTCGTCAACATTTTTTTAATTGCCCGCGGAGGGTTAGAAAACTTGTTGAGACTCAAAGAATTGGTTTTGGTTTTTAGAAGTAGCAGCAGAAGGGAATCTCCATCAGTACCAGCCAATTCAGTGAACGATGCTGCTACACCACAGGAGCAGGGGGTGAATTATACGACTAGTCCGAGTACAGATAATAATATTCCAGAGCCAAGGAATATTCAAAATTCTTCAAGGGGAATCCTGGCTGCTAAGTCTGGAGATGATCGTAGACCTAGGCGTAACTTAAGACCTAGAACAGAAAGAAGTTATGCTGAGAGTCCTGACGAACCCAGGATGAATGGCTATTTGAATGGAAATGCATCTGACAGTGATGAAGGTATATGCTTTTAGTAAAATTAATATTTAAATTTAAATAGTTTGACATTCAACTAATGTTATTTCTTTACAGCTGAAATGCCTCCTCTTCTACCAATTAAGGAGTTGTCTTCCGATGAGTTGGCAGAGCGCGAAAGAAATTTAAGAAAATTCAGAGAAGATTTAAGAGCAGAAGAAATGAAATTAGTTCTTCTCAAAAAGCTTAAACAATCTCAACAGTTGAAAGAGAATATAGCAACTGTGCCAAAAGTTCCCAGTAAAATACCACCACCTGTTACTTGCCAACCAGTCGCTGCTCACAGGTACATAAAAATTGCAAAACAAATAAAAAAGTTAACATTTTTTTAAATTTGCTTAACATTTTTTTAATTGCAGAACTGGAAAGGCACCACCTCCTCTGTTGAGAGGACAACCAGCTCCAAGTAGAAGTAGTAGTCTTCATGCTCCACCTCCTGGTATGCTCTTGCCACCGACTACTGGTAGAAATGCTATATCAAGCACAGGTATGCCACCGAACATGGTTATACCTCAACCACCTCACCCACGAGTTAGATCCACCAGTAGCACACCAAGTATTGCCAGTTATCATCCTCCAGATAGAACGGAAAGGTCTACAAAAGATCCTACTCCAAGTCCAGCTCATCAAGTCCCAACTAAGGTAAGCTTTATCATCATTATTAAAATGCATACCTGAAACATTATCACAAATACTTACCATTAAAGAAATCATCTAGTAAAACAGTTAAGCAAGCTTGGCGAAAAAATTGAAAATTTGATCTTTTATAATGCTCTTGCATTAATAGACAAAAGTAAAATTTTGTTGGTTTGTAATAACATATGTGTATATGCAAAACAGCTTGTTGGACCGCAAGAAAATAAGCCCGCCGCGCCTCTAAACGCACCTGTGATTCCTGAGCAGGTACTCTCGATTAGACGATTCATGTTTAGATAACCGACAGCTTTTGTTTAATTTTGTTTCCTTTTTTTACGTAGAGCAAACTCTTTGATAATTGTCTATCAAAAAAAGCTGCTTTTGTGTTTCTAAAGGCTGTATCGTTTGGTATTTTTTTTAGCTCTAAAATTATTGACCTTCATTAATCATCATTTTAGTAAAATGCTGAACTCGAGAGCTTCTACTATTAGGAAATTTCTGTTTACTAAACACTTGATATTATTACAGGAAAGATCACGAGAAGATAGTCAAACACCGGCCCAGCGTCAAGCAGCGGCCAAACAGGCACTTAGGAAACAATTGGAAAAGACACTGTTACAGATTCCACCACCCAAACCGCCTCCACCAGAGATGCACTTTGTTCCAAGTCCATCGAACCCCGAATTTATATATTTAGTAGGTTTGGAGCACGTAGTTGATTTTATTACTAAGGAACCGGCTATCCCACCTCCTCCTGAACCGTTCGAATGTACACAATGTAAGACTGACTTTACGCCAGTTTGGAAATGGGAAAAACCAGCAAATAGTAATAAGAAAGACGGACCGCAAGGCCAACACGCAACTTTCCAACGACCGGCGGCGGGTCGTGATCCTAGAGTAATTTGTGAACACTGTGTGACGACAAATGTCAAGAAAGCACTGAAAGCTGAGCATACTAATAGGTAAGCTGTTAAATATAGTGCTTTAATTAATAAAAGTTAACATTTGTTTTAAATTATTCTTTCGTAGATTAAAGACGGCCTTCGTAAAGGCATTGAAGCAAGAAAAAGAGATCGATGAAAGATTAGCACAAGCAGCAAGTCCTGATCCACCTGCACCTAAGCCTGTACCTAAGGCGCCTACTCCAACGAGGCGAGTAGCCACACCACCGGCGCCACCGCCGCAAGTCCAGGTACCACCGCCGGCGCCAACTCCACCATCCAAGATGCAAGAGCATCCACTGATGAAACTGGCAACCGAGAGCGGCAAGTTCTCGCATCATGCGGCCGCTGCTGCCCTGCAGCAGCAATTATTCAGAGGTTCGTTACTTCTAATTTCGAGCAAGTACATTTCTATTGATTTTCTGTAATGTATTCATTTATTCAAAGGAAACTATTGATTTTCGCGAGAGATTTCCTTTCAAGATTGCTTTAATCTTTACTGATTGTAAAGAAATTTTATTTGTTAATACAAGTAGAATGAAAAGTAATTTGATATTATATTTTACAGAATTGACCAAAAGTCAAGTTCCTGGATTGTCACATCAACCCTTGCCTGCACACATGATGCCTCCTTTCAACCCGCTCTTATATCCTTATCAATTGGCAATGGTGCAGGCAGCAGGTAACAAGGGTATGACGGAGCTGCACCGCCAGGCAGCAGACATACATCGCCAGTATTTGCTCGATATGATCCCATCGCAGGCGACTCAGGGTCAGAGCAATCAGCCCCCGCCGCGAGCTCATCCGCACAACTGGAAGACGTAACCGCTCGTCTGCTAGTCCTCGACTCGAAACTGTGAAGAACGTTATCTTCGTTGAATCATCAGCGCCGATTACCGACGCTACTGACAAATTTACACATACATCAGTGGCTAAAGAAGAAACTTGTCCAGTTCGAATTTTTGGAATTAATTGACAAGAATGGCTCGATTTGCGATTATTTGGGCGCGAATAGTTTCAACGAAAGTGGGCTTCTTTTTCAGGTGAAAGACTAAAAATCCTTGCGATTGTTAACTAAAATGTAGTGTATTTTTAATTTAAAAATCAAAAAAACATGTCGGAAATGGAACTTTATTTAAATCGTCTTTTTACTGCGACATTTTATGTAAAAAAATATAAACTTAAAATCGTCAGGAAAGTGTTTGTCTTCGTACGCGGAGACAAAGCAAGTGAAAGGAAGTGCATAATGCGTGATATAATTAGTGTATTTGAATATTTCAATAATAATAACACCACAGTAAAACGTTTGTATGTTAGGGAAATAGTAGATGTAACATAATGATGGTTGATTGAACAATTTGATGTCAATCAGTTTGAACAATAATATAATAATAATCACATAAAAATCGGACTAACATTGTCACAGTAAATGATTGAGTTTTCTCAAAACATTTCATCGTAAGATTTTCGGACGTATCAATAAATCGTTTTTCGTTGTTGATGCTAACTTTAAGCGTTTAATGAGGTACCTGTACTCCATATATATCTCATAACTTTCTCAATATTCTGACGATTTTTTCATTGCGAATTAGAGAATGGAAAACGGTTGTAACTAATAATGGAATTCTGTTTTTTCAAACGGGAACAAGTGTCACTTTGTGGTTTAACAACACAATGTTTGTGTATCGTATGAAACGAATTTTTTTGCGTTAAGCAAAACACAGTTGCTGAATCTTTTTTTTAAGGTGTCACGAGAAGTTGCGCGCACGAAGTTCATATTGAAGCATGTAAAAACGTGTAAACTTTGACAAAAAAAAATGCTTATACAAAAGTCAAATTGTTTGTTCGTACAAAAGTATCACAACGCTCGTTACAGAATTTCTTTGTATTTCGATAATATACTTGTGGCGTATTCGTTAATATTGTTGAACCACAAGGATTTTGAACTTTATTCGATTTTTTTGATTCAATATTGTTGTGTTTATACTCTGGTCAAGCAATTTATTCATAAAAAAAAAAAAGAATTTAACACGAATGAATTATCGTTCTCGACTGGCTGTGTCTGACCGCATTTCCTCGCCCTTCGCCATTCGTGTTTCACTCATTAATTAATAAAAAGCAATTATAGTCTTGACATCTTTTCGATATACATATTATCAAGTAAATAATCTTTTAAACGTAAAAATAGTATAACTGTCTCTCTTTGTACTAAGCAATAGCTTTTCGAACTTTGAACTCCATTTGAATACAAGTACTAGGGCACATAAAAATAGATAATGGAAATACTTTGCAATCACGTATATTAGACAGGAATCTCCGTGTTTTGTACAATTGAATGTACTGAATGGAAAGAGTGAGTAACAAAGATGTGAAGGTGAAAGTGTATGATTGAGTCAAGTCTAAATGAGAACTCCAGGGAAATTCAACAAATTTATTATATAAACATAGGCAAAATAAGTGTATAAAGTTTATAAATGTTCGGAAATTATTATTTTTAAAAATAGCTTTTTATTTTTTCAAAAACTCGCCGCTGACACTTAAGGGTAATCAAGCAGTCCGAAGGTAAACAAGGAAGCGGAAAAGTACAAGACCTTCGAATGACAAGAGTTTTTATAAAATGTTCAAAAACTCGTATTTGCGCGAAACTGTTTAGACGCGATCGATGACAGAACTAAATTAGAAGCAGTGATTGACAAACTCTGCATAATTTGATTTGTATCTGTCTCTACTATAAATTATTCATAAAAGTCAATGTGGTACGATTAAATACCGTTTTCGTAATCAACTTTTCATTGATTGTGAAAGCTACTATAAACAATGCTAATGACGAAGGTTGAACATCTTTTTTGTTTCCGTCGACTGTATTTTACCCTTAAAAGAGAATGCGTATTTCGAATGCGTGTTATCATTAAAAAAAACTTGTTCTGTGATTACTTGTATGCACCGAATGCAATATATCGGCGACCTCGGTCAATCACCTTGATGGTTTCCTGCTAAATATCGTCGCGTTTGTATTTCCCTTGAGTTGTCGTCGCTCTGTAATAAATCTAATTTTCGAAAAATTCCGGAAGAGCTTAGTGGATTGTTATGCACATAAACTTTGCTGGAATCGGGAGTTTGTTGAACTTTACTATATCGCAAACAATAGATCAGAAAGATTATTTTAAAATGTTATTTTGTACATATATTATAAGTTCTGATTCTTTATATACCACAGCATTAGTTTGACAATAAACGTTTTTACTTAAAAAAAAAGAGAGAAAAAGAGAATCGAATTCGGCACGCCTTCGTACATTCGACGAAGCATCGTTTCGGAGCTTACATACGGTTTTTGATGTTGTGCTTTCTCAAGCGTGCATAATCATCGAATGGAGAATCATTTGAAAGCTGTTTTAAGCTAGCCGTGCGAAGGCTATATTTAGAAATCCCGTAAGCCACTGCCGGCCTGCGGGTAACGCCGACTATCGTTATGCAATGCATCTTTATAAAACGTCAGTCGTCATTCCAGCTTTTTGCATCGCAAGAACGCACCTCTAATTCGATGTATATATAGATATATATATAAATTATAAACGTAAATCATTGCGCCGAATAATCGCGCCGCGCTGCAAATACTTATACAAAAATTTGTGTTTTCTCGAATCTTAAGCATTGGCAGCACGGCGAGTTCGAATTTCCGTTCAGGGCGACTTCTTGTCGTTGAGCTGTCCCAGGCACTTCTTGAAATGTTTGGCGCAGAAGGGATAGAGCACCGGCTGGTCGCAGGTCCGGCAGGCCGCGGCCAAGTGCGAGCAGCACTTTAAGCTCTCGCGACAGCAGCTGGCCCAAAGCTCCGGCCCGGCTTTCGAGCAGTTGTAGCAGTAACAGTCGCCTAAGACACACACATGCAAATTTAGTTCTCGTTTCGAGTACTTTGTTTTCTGAATTTAAAGCGCGATGATGTAAAGCTCCCTTATTTATGTAATCAAAATTTTGTAATCTCGTTTCAATTCTGTACTCCTTTTTTTTTTTTTTTTTTTTAAAGTTAGGGGCCTTAAGTTACTTTATTTATGTAATTTTTACTTTAAAGTCTAAATTTAAAGTTGTATCGATTACTTGACTGAGAGGAAGAATGGCGATCGGAGTTTATGTATAAAGAAAAAAAAGTGTAATAAAAGGTTTTATTGTACCCTGTAAAATGCAGCAATTTCAAATTCAATCTGTCAAATAACAACCACAGCGACTCGAGTTTCTCGCAGACGACTTTCACGCTCCTTTTTTTTCCCCCAGGTTTTTCGATTTCATGCGCTAAAGCGCGTATACACGCATCGGGTCCTTCCACGAAAGTGAGAGCGATCGCTCTTGCATAAAGCGGGAGGAACCGGTTACTGCTTTTCGCAAGCACACAGCAGCAGCAGCTGCTTTTTTTGTCATTGGGAGCGGATCGAGATAATCAAGGGCATCAGACGCGGAAATGCGACTTTGTTTTAAACGTACCTCGCGGACAATCGACGGAGCGTCGCGCCTCCGCACGCCTGCATTCCAAGCCCTCGTCGCCGCCCGGACAGCTCGAGGTGGAGGGGACCTGCGACGCTGCTGATTCCTGCTCGCCGAATATCGCGTCGATCTGAAATCAGTTGGAATTAGGTTTTTCGGGATTTGCGGAAAGGAGATCTATCAGTAATACTTTTTTTTTCAACTTTTTTTTTTAACAATTTCGTTTGAAAATTAGTGGTTGTTTTAGTTATTATGAATATACTTGTAAAAAGAATAGAAAATTTCTTGTAGAATCCCAAAATTCAAATTTAAACTCTAAAAAAGAAAAAAAAATAGGAAACAAAACTGGAAACTCGCTTGCAGATCTTCGTGCAGCGAGTTGCAATTTGAAATTTTGGGATATACGAAATTTTATTGCAGGAAGCGCGATGCTGTAATGCTGTACTAATGAGCGCTATTCCGTGCGCGACATTAAATGTCAAAGTATTAGAGTAATTACTGTGTGATTAGGCTCCGGATCGTTAAATACGAAGAAACAACTTTGTAAAGCAGAGCGCTTAGTACTTGATTATTTCATTGGAAAAATTGAACGTTAGCTTTTTACTCCGAAAAAGCACTTTTGCATGCGTAAAGTGACGCTACTTTTTAGCGAAAAATTCTCTGTAATTATTTTTTTACGGTACCAATAAACGAAAGCATTAGCAAAAGAGAAAAAAAACATTAAAGCATTAATTTCGCATAAATAAAGAGCGATTCCCTCGAGCTAAATTACGTCGAACTTTCGAGAGCTGGCAGGACATCGATAAAGTGTTTCGTTATTGCTGAAAAAATCTTTCAGCTGCACGTATATACATGTTGGAGCGATAAAGTTTATTTGCAAGAAAGTGCATACTTAAAGAGCTTTTATTTTACAGAAGCAGAAAGTTCTGGCTGGCGATGTAGTTTTCTACTTGACGTTTAATTATCGTGGAAAGGTGCAATGCTAATAAAGTCTTTCTTTCATTATTTTTAATCGTTGAGCACGTTTATTTTATAGGTGAAAATGCGTCTATAGTTGTTAAATGTACATTTCACTGTACGATATTTCTTGCAAACGTTAATTGCATTTTTGAAGGAATCCAAATCTTCTGCAAAAGTTTGTTTCACTTTTTAGCGATGAATACTATTTATTTATTTATTTAAAATGTAAAAAAATACGGTGCGTAAGATATTTAGCGAGAGATATACCAATGTGTATTATTAATTTATGCACAAAATTTAATATTTTTCATATGGATTTATATAATTATAAGAATAAGTGATTATTTCACACTATGAATTATACAGTAAGTAGATTGGTTTTGCAACGATGTAAAAAATGATTACATTTTCTATCAACAACCTACATCACTCCTTTACAATCACACTCAATTAGCACGATATTCCACGAACAGGCAAGCTGATTTGCGGTCGCATTGGCATGTAAAACTTGCTCTCAAGGATTATGAAAAAGAAAACCTTTCTCTCGTGTAAATAATTTTCCTTTGTTTCAAATAAAAATGAAATTGTCGAAAAAAGCAATATTGTTACTACTCCCCCAACATTCCTAACCGATTCCCAACATTTATATATAAAAAAAAAAACCATATCTGACCTGACTAAAAGCTCCCGGCTTGCTGAATATCTTGACGAGCTTCGCGAGCTTGGCCTCGGTGTCATTCCCGCCGCCGGCAGCGAGGCTGGCACCGCTCGCATTTCCTTCCGGTACCAGGGAGGCGACGGCCAGAAGCGCGAAGCACAGCTTCGCCGGCAGTCCGCGACCAGTCATTTTCGGCGCGGCTCTCGATGACTACTGACTCGATCGCCGCGGAGCGCGACTCGCCGCCAGGCAACGGCAGGGCGGGGAGCGACGCGACGGAGGATCGCGGGCCTTGGAGGACGAAGGAGAGCCGCGTCGCGGAGCGGTTGGTCTTTTTTTTTTTTGTGGCTTCGGGGAGGCTGCAAGATTGCTGGGAGGTTGAGGTGTAAGCTTGAAAGAGAGGGATTTGAATTTTATGAATATATACTTGAACGAGATTTCTTTGGAGATAGGTGGGATTTTACCTTTTTATTTTTAAATGAATTGAAGCAAGGTCACTGTAATTTGAATTCCAGCTTTTTCTGGTTAATTATTCCCGTTACCAGTAGGAAAGCATTCTTGAATAAGTTTATTTCTATTCTTGCAGTAGCGAGTTTACAGCGTGAGTAAACTTTAATCATTCGGGTCTTTGACACTGTCAGTTTTATTTTACTATTGTTATATTGTGAGAATGGATTTTTTAATTTCACTCATAAATCAAAGTCGTTATATACTTGTAAAATATGTATTTATTCAAAACGTGATGATGTAAAGATTATTTCCTTGACTTCGGGAAAAAAAAATGTAAAGCTGATTAGTTCAAATTAAATTAAAGTTAAAATTATAATTCTATCGATGAAAAAAAAAATTGTTAATAAAACAGAATTAAATATATAACAATTAGTTATAAATGTAATATTTTGGTTAAAGATGATATATTTTGATAAGTTTCGCATCATTAATGCAGTTGGGAACGAAACCGGAAAAAAGATTCAAATTTTTAGCGAACATTTTTCATTTCATTGATTTCATAAATTTTCTCGTAAACACGTAAAACCGGTTAATCAGAAAGTTTATAAAAATTCGAGATTTTTAATCCTTGCAAATATGACGCTGCAATTGTTGACAAAGTAAAAGTATCAGCATTTACTGAAAATTTACGCTATCAGTTTTCAATGTCTGAAACGAAATTATTTGAATGCTCGAGTTACATAAATTATTAGATATTCCATATTTCGCAAGTGGGATAATTTTTAAATCTATATTCAGAGAATTAAAAACCACCAAAGCCTATTATGTTTTACGTAGAAAAAAATTTTGAAAAGCTCCATTTAATGTCTGAATTAATATGAGGACTTACATAATGTGCTTACGAAAGCTTGATACCAAATATTATGTCTTCACATTAATGTATGTGCTTAAGGTAAGGATTGATTTATTTTACAGATGATTTTTTTGATGTTCACACTTACCTATATTTAAAAAATATCACTTAAATATTCAGAAACCTCAAGAAATTTATTTAAATTTTCTAATCCTACGGTAATTAATTTATTAAATTTCGAAATCTTTATACATAAACGTTAATTCTCAAACTCTATTCTGCATTGCAAATTCGGATGATCTCAATTTAGACGTAACAATCGATTGGATTCGAGGCTAAACCTCATCAGTTTCTCGTAACTAATTAAAATACTGTAAATGCACTTGGTTAATTATTCGCGGAATTCTTTAGAACGCCGCTGCAATCTTCGGAACAGGCTGCTTCTCACTTTCGTATGTGCTAAGAGAAACGTGAAAGCATTTGGGTTCTACATATTCATTCTTCAGTTATGAATGGAACGAAATTCCGGGTGAAATTCAAATTATCCGATCGTTGCGAAAAATCAGGAAAAAAGTCTTGATTAAATTTTGATTTTATTTTTATTAACAAAATCATCGCTTGCGTAATAATTTTGCAACGTTATTTATTATTTAATAAATATGCAAATGAGATCAGTATGTATTTCATGCAAAAGTTAAATTATAAATAAGAATGTTAATTACTGCAGAAAATATTCATTGAAAATTAAAGAGAAACTACTTGGTAATTTATGTATTGTGCTGCTTTCTTTTGAATTTCAATATTTAAATATTTGTATGATTTATGAATTTTTAAGTAGTATATAGAGAATAATTCTTTTGTGAGATATATGTAATAATATACGAGTTACTATGTATCACAAGCCCAATAACCAAAAAAAATTCGGGGAATTATTTAATGAATACAAACTTTCAATGATCGACCTCTTATTTTTTGCGTCTTTAACTAAACTTTCAAAATTAAAAAGAATTTTTGAAGTTCATCTACTAGTTTTTGTTTTATAACGATTTTAAGTTATGTATATACTGTCATATTTTTATTATTATTATTATTTTATTATGACTTTTTACATTAGTTTTAGCAATATTGTTTAAATAAAATACAAAAAATTACTTTTATGTGACTTATATTAGTTAGAGAAAATTCAATTTAATTGAAATTTTTATTTAATTTTTTTCAAAACGAAGACAGTGTGAAAAGGTAACACCAGGTTAAAGTCACCTTTATTCTTTTGTATTGAACATTATTTTTTGATACCACTTGTACAAAGCTTGATTTAGTGCATGATTTTTATTCAAGCTGGCGCGAAATCGAGCTTAAATTTTGTTAAATGGAACAATAAATTGGTTAGGAGGAAGCTAACTGCCAATGACTTGGCAGCGGTTTTTTTTATAATTATTTTAAGCAGTGAGCGGTCAGAAAGCTCACTGACAGTCATTTTCACATTCAAGAATTATAAATTCTATTGTTTTTTTGTATAAACCGTCCATAACGACAACATAATTGTCGAGAAAATTCCCACAAGCATCCACGCTACTGCGCGGCGCCTGCAGGCCAACTGACGCTTTTGTTCTTTGACGAGCAGCATCTGGAACTTCATTTGCAACAGGCGTAACTGAGCTGATCTAAGCTGATCTCTCAAGTTGATCTTCTGCTGGAGCACCTCCATCGGCTGGCTGTTTTTGCCAAGAATATCATCCGCCGCGCTTTCAGCAGCACCGTCGTCATCGCTTCGATCGCAATCCTCAGTTGTAGGAATATCATCGTCTAGAACGTGATCCACGCTTCTAACATCAACCTCGCCTCGATCAACATGCTCGCCTTGAACAGCAACCTCTTTTTGTACAGCACTGTCGTTTTGACTAAAAAATAATTTACAATTTATGCACGCTATGAAAATCATCACGTTCGAATGGTATAGCTACGTTCGAAATTTACTTCGTTTTCAAGAGCACTGTCGTTTCGACTATGTAATAATTTATAATTTTCTTTGAAAATAAAAACACGGTTTGAAAATAAAATCGATTTGGAAACATATTTTCATAAAACACATTTATACGAAAATACTTACTCTCTTTCTGAGGATACACAAAAACTCTGAACGTTGGACATTTTAGTTGTATATCTAGTCTGCACAAGAATAACAGGCACACTGGCTTGGCGTCAGTAGCAATTTTGGAATATACGCTGCGCACAAGACGCTCAAAATTCGGAATAGGAGGAGGATAGCGTCGGTTCGCAGGTACTCTTCTACCCAGGTACGTTGTGGAGGGAGTAAAGAGTCTTTCAATCTATAACCGAAAGCGACGGTCCTCTTAGTCAGCTGGGCTATTGTATTCGATCATGAAACTCCGGTGTTTATGAGCGTGCAGCCGAGACGGGGAAATATATCTCTGTACCGATAAATTTTTACTTCTGGCATTTGCACGTGTAAATGTTTATTATTTATATTTTGATGTATACGTATTTATTGCTGATATTGTCATGTATGCATATTTAAGAGATAAGCTGCTGAGAGCGGAGTTAGGTGCAGCGAGCCCGCGCGCATATACTTACTATTTTATTAATAAAAGTCAATCGATATCGGAAACCAAGAAAGCTAAAACTTTATAAACTAATAGTTATGTGTAACAGTTATACGAAAAAAATTGTCCGTTGAGCTTTTTACAGTGTAAAAGTGCTCAGCTGATGCAGTGAAGGGTGCCATGCGCCCGCGCGCATAGCGATGCGTCGTATCTTTAAATCGTTAGCTGAGCACTTTTCCACCACGAAAAACCATCTATTTAGGAGACTTCAACGAGCGAGCTGTCATATGTGAAATGCGCGAGACGAACAAAAAAGGAAGGCAAATACTAGAAATGGCTGCCAGGACTGGACTGACTGTGGCAAACGTTGGTACTTCAAAGACCTACAGAAGGCCAGGATATGGAGAATCCATTCCGGACGTAACTCTCGTACGGGAATCAATGATCCATAAAGTAATTGATTGGAAAGTAAGTGAGGATTACTCAGGCAGCGATCATCAATATATCACGTTTAAAATTCAAGAGAACAGAAGATCGACTAACATGCCTAGAAAACCATCATCGAGATGGGACATCAAGGGGCTAGATCGCCAAAAATTCGAAAAAGCGCTAGGAAGCTCAACAGTCCCGCTGGAAGAAGTACCTCAGGACCTGGCCAGAGCTGGGGCACAAGCGGAATACCTAGCCGAACAAACGATGTACTTGTTAAGCAAGACATATGTGACAAGTCGATGCCGAAAAAAAAGTGTGTACGTCATAAACAACCAATGTACTGGTGGAAAATGTAATTGGTAAAATATGTAATGACGCCGAGTCGTGGAACACTGTAACCGCGCATACGTTACGAAAATACTCGTAAAGTAGATATTAAATAAGGAGGAGCAGAATGCCGCGAAACTAGCTCCCCCGGCCTGAAGTAATGCGAGTGGTCCCGGGCCGGGTTCTGGGAGGGAAAGGAGGTGAAGGTTTAGTGGGGTAGTACTGGAAGGGATCCTGGAATTCGTAAGTAGGACACCAGGGAGTCTTTCAGGTGAGCCCGACACACGGTCGTGATTCGTAAATCACTTCTACGGTGCGTAAACTCATGGAGGAAGCATAGCGTCTTAAAAAGTGTAGACGCTGCAGAAAGAGAGAGCGATAGTTTGGGTACCAGCTCTCTCTCTCTCTCTCTCTAATGGTTTAAGAAGATGGGGGAAATCCCGCTCGTCGCGCAAGCGACGGTGAGCGCGCCAAACCTAACTTGATGGAACTGCAAATTTATCTTTGATCGTTTATTGAATCAATTAAATGATCAAATCAGATATTGCAATTATCAAAATATTAAGTTTAAACTCAAACTACAATAACAAATAAAACTTAAACCCTGAAGGGGGCGATGATTATAAATTATTTCAAGTCCTTTTGTGATCGAATGCGGCTTTTTGGTTGTGATATATGATTAATCGCTTTAGTAAATTTTTGCATGACCGGGGTTCGGTTCCGATTGAAGTAACTGTTTTTTGTTTACTAATTTAGAGTTTATTGATAAAATAATTCTCTGGTTTTTCTTCTTAAAAACGAGAGTAATCAAATTACATTTTATATATGAATAAATTATTTAATAAATTTACGTATTCCAATAATAGCGTAATATTCATGTATTAACTCTATTATAAAACAATACTAATTAACTTTATTATAAAACAATACAACATTTTTACATCGATACTCTTTATTATCTTATCATTATTATTATTAATAACTTACGAACAAATAATAATAATTAAAACAAACAAAAAAATTATACGCTAACTTATAATAATAGCAAAATAATTACCTAAATTATAATAAAAAAATATAATAAAACAAAATTGTTATTCGTTGCGAAATAAAATCATCTTCGTATAAATTCTTCTTAATTTCTTATTTGATTAAATGGGTAAAGATTATTTGCTTAAGTATTAATAATCTATGTTTAGGGGGGTCTTCAGAATTCTTGATTTGCAAAAACGAATCTGGTATATTCTTTCAAATACTTTGAAATAATTTGTTAAACATACCCTTTTTTGAAATATAAAATAGCCTGAAATTTTTCTCAATGATTTTTAAAATGTTAATGACGTCTGCAATAGAAGGTGAAAGCAAACCTCCTCGATTTTTTTTTCTGTTAGACTAGACTGACTTCTGATGATAATGGACATTGAAAACTTTTTTTTAAAATCTATTTTTTTTAAATTGTTCTCGTAACAAATCCAGCAATATGAATGATCGTAGCGTCTATATATTTTTTATTTTTCCCTTTTCCATAAAAATCATTGTGTTCTGACAGAACATTATCTATTAAAGGGCGCGGGAGCGCCCTGTGGCAAGTAGGAGTACTACTGAGCCGGACGACCGCGTATCTTTATACTTTGATATGGTTATGCGTAATTTTTTATTTGCTCTTATTTTTCTTTTAATTTCTAAAAGTTAACTTTAATGAACTAATTTCAAGAACTGTACTTAAAATGTAATTATTTGTAAATTAAATATAAATTAAAAAAAAGAATGAAGTAATAGTGATCTACAATCTTATAAATTTTAATGAATTAATTAACTGTAATTTTTTATTGAAAAAAGAAAGTCTTCATACGCAAAAAATGTTAAAATAAAGAAAAAATGATGTATCAAGATATGAATTTTAGCTTGAATTAAATATACCATACAATTCACTTAAGTATAGACTACGTAGCGTTTATAATAATAACTATAATAACTATAATAAAGAAGAAAGTTGCACTAGTCGAGACTCGAACCGGAATTCTCGGAATTTATCAACGGAGCCACCACGTAGCAAAAGTAGCAACGTAGCGGCAAAAGAGCCCAACGCAGCGCGCCTCGTAGCTCCGGAGTCTGGCGCACAGTTGTCAGGCTTGGCGCCGTCCGCGGTTTTGGCGTTTTTTACTGTTTTGTTTGGTAGCTGCTTTGCTCTCGGCTGAGCCAGAGAGCAGCATCGTATTCGCGAGCAGCACTGCGCCGCTATATATACATTCGTCGAGTTCTTACGACTTTCGCGAGTGCAAATGCGGCGAAACCTGCAGCAGGTCGGCGGCTGATGATAGTGATGATGCGCTAGTCGTCGCGCCGCTTTCTCTCTCTCTCTCTCTGTATACATAACAAACGAGATTTGTTGTTCAGTAAGTGCACGAGAACAGCGAGGAGTGATTCTTGACTTGGCGGCGGCGTCCAGAGAGAAACGTCGAGGAGCAGCGGCAGCAGGAGAGGAAGGGATAGCGAAAGGGGCCGCGCGCGGCGCATCGCCGCTCCTGCAGGTCTGTCCGCACGAGACATGTAAAAATGGCGTCGTCCCAGGATGCTTGGTATCTCTCGCTTCTGGGCCTGGCCGAAAACTTTCGCACCTCGACGCCGCCCAGCATCAAGAGCTGCATCCAGTGTCTGCAGGCGGTTTTCAACTTTAAGCCTCCCCCGAGGGTCGAGGCCAGAACCCACCTGCAGCTGGGCAATATTTTATTTACGCACACGAAAAACATAGATCTCGCTCGGAGCCACCTCGAGCGCGCGGTAAGCATAACCTCACTTTTGTCAGCTTTGGAGGGAAGGATGGGAGATAATGATCTGTGCTCTTTTGTAGTGGCAACTCAGTCAAACGATCAATTCGTTTGACGATGTCAAGTTTGAGGCTGCCAGTGTCCTGGCAGAGCTTTATGAACAGCAGCAACAGTCCAATCTTAGTCAGTCTATCCTGCGGGATGCTATTGGGATCTCGCAGCACAATGTTTACTGGCACTGCAGGCTTATATTTCAGCTAGCAGTGAGTTTAATTTCTGTTTATTTACTTCTCTTTTAACATAAAAAGCTTATATTTCTACCTTTATTGCAGCAAATTCATGCATCGGAAAAGAAACTAGATATAGCTGGAGAATTGTTGGCCGTTGGGGCAGATTATTCGCAAATAGGCAATGCTAATTACACAAGGGTGCTGTTTCTACTTAGTCGATGTATGTTGTTATTGATAGATAAAAAATTTGCAGAGGTTTTGCCACTGCTTAATTCGACTGGACATCAAGTAGAAAATTGGCAAGGCAATCCTCATCAGAAGGAATATCTTAAAGTATATTTTTTAGTACTTCAGGTTTATCACTATTTAATGTCTGGACAGGTAAGAGATTAAAAAATTGGTTACTTTATTAGTTACCAAAACATACGTAATTTTTTATTTTTTCTAGGTAAAAAGTGTAAAACCATGTTTAAAACAGCTACAGCAAAGTATACAAGCAATAATGGCTCCAACGTGGCCTTCTGACGAAGTAATCACAGCACCTCATACAGGTGATATGTTCATCTGGATGCCAAAAGAGCATTTGTTCGTTCTTGTTTATCTGGTAACTGTAATGCATTCAATGCAGTCTGGGTATATGGACAAAGCTCAAAAATACACAGACAAAGCTCTTGCCCAAATAGAGAATTTAAAACGTAAATATTCAAAATGAAATTATAATACATTAAGGATTTCATAATCAAATGTGTAATTATAATAATCTTTTCTAGTTGTTGACAACAAACCAATTCTTTCTGTATTTCAATTGATGCTGTTAGAGCACATAGTCATGTGTCGACTTGTTATGGGAAATAAAAGTTCGGCACTTACTGAAATCGCTCAAGCTTGTCAGTTATGTAGGCAACAACCTAAATTGTTACAAACTCACAGGGCACAGTTGCATACATTGCTGGGCTTGTATGCAATGTCTATGAACTGCATGGAAGCAGCAGAAGCGCAATTAATTTCAGCATTAAATGTATGTAATATTTGAATATTAAGTACATCAGTTTTCTGTAAAAAATAATTCCATTTTTTTTATTTGCAGAAATCTCAAGAAAAAGAGTTGGTGACGTTTGCAAATTTAAATTTAGCGATAGTTTATCTTCGGACGAGGAGAGATGCTGAGTTGGGAACGCTTGCAGAAAGAATAAATCCGGAATCGTTGCCATCTCTTTCGCATTCCTTGCGAGCAGCGGCGTATTACGTTCAAGGTCTTCAAGCATTTTTCGGAACGCGATATTATGAGGCCAAGTAATAATTATTTCATTTTTAGATTATTAAAGATTATCAAATTTGTTTCAACTAACATATTTATAAATACATTTATTTTATAGGAGATATCTCCGAGAGACATTAAAAATGGCAAATTCGGAAGATTTGAATCGATTAACGTCATGTAGTCTCGTACTTCTTGGTCACATCTTCTTATCGTTAGGAAATCACAGGGAATCTATGAATATGGTGACGCCTGCTATGCAGTTAGCTTCCAAAATACCTGACGTTCACGTGCAGCTTTGGGCAACGGCGATTTTGAAAGGTGAAGCATATAAAACAGCGTATTCTATTCAAATCAGATTGAACTGGTTAACATAATGAATATTTCTGATTTTTAGATTTAAACCGAATTTGTGGCGATCATAATCGTGAAAATGAAGCATATCAAATGCATTGTACATTTTCTCAAACATTGCTTAAAGATCACTTCCAAAGCACGCAAATGAGCGAGCACTCGCTGATACAATGGACAGACGGTCCAATACCCATGCTACCAAATAATTCACCTGCCTCAACATCGCAGGCCATCCTATAATGTACAGATATAGATACTACTGTATAAATTCATTTGAAGATACTGTATACTAAAAGTTTCTTTACTGACAACGAAAATATCAAGTTTGAAATCGTTATTTTTTTTAATATAACGTTACTCTTGATTCACTTGTTAAAGTAATGAATGAATTTTAGTATATAGTGTCCATAATAAGCTTTTAAAATATTTTTTTAAACTCGAAAATAATTATAATTAATTTAGACAGCTATGCTAGAAGAAAAAATTAAAAAATTTTTTCTTTATTTTTCTTACTGGTATGCAGTAGACTTCAAAGGCTCCGTAAACGTAAGCGCCTAATGCATAAATACATGTTGAAAAACTATATATATATTATTTTGTTGGATAAATTTATCACTCACGTTGTATTTATGTTTAAAGAATTAGTTGACTTTCGTTGAATAGATAACGCCTTTATTATGAACGAAAATCAAATAATTTTTTAAATAGTATATATATGTATAAATTAAGCGGAGAATATTTAGAAATTTTGCATAATAAATTCAGCTAAAACGTAAAAAAAGTGGCAGCAAATTATCGAAGAAAGGAAACATTAAAAGTATTTATAAAAATAAAGAATAATATATTTTGTGATATGATGCAATGAATGTTTATGCCAGAGGCAAAATAACATGTGCACTGACTATATCGATTTTAGTGTTTCGTATTATTTATTTATTAATCGGTTTAATAAACATTATTTGAAAAACTTTAAAGATACCTTGTTTAGCTGCATTTATTAAGCGATGGTTCTTATGTAGAATAGAAATTATCATTAAAATTATTGTAAAGTTCACATTATTTATTGTCGCTTATCATTCTTTGGTCTCATAGAATACTTGTAACTCTAATTTTTTTATTATGAGTTATTTATATTACCAAATTAATAATAAAAGATTGTGAAGTCGGTCAATTGTGTCTTAAAATCAGGCAAGTAGACCTAATCAGAAATTTTAAAGTTGGATGCAGCTTCAATGTACATAATGAAATATACAAAAAGTTGATATATTTGTTAGCTCTATTGTATGTATTTCTCACGTTGCACATTTTTAAATTCAATGCCCAAACAAAGAAAAAGTCTGAATATTTTCTTGAAAGTTCAGAACTACTGTACATAATAGAGAACGTTAGAAAAGTTTGAATATAATGTACTATTAATTTTACTTGATCTAGGACCAAACATTTTTCAAAATGTTTAATGCAGTAAATGAAATGACGTAGGAAATACAATGCGAAAATGTAAATCATACTGTAGTTTTGAAATGTTAGATAACAACATTTCTGTATAGTAGACATTACAGTTTTAGAATATGAAAATGTAACTAGAAACTTCGAGACTTACGTACAAATTTAAAAATAAGCAGGTTAAAAAATTTGAAATTATAAGCATGACAAATTTCAAGAAAATTATATTTGTTTATACTTGTACAGAACTCATTTTGTATATCATGTTGTATACAAAGAAAAGCCGAGTATCTAGATAGGATTAAGAAACTTTTGTATGAGCGTATGAGTAGTTGTGTAAATGTAAATGCATACATTACTAAACCCAATAATTTCAGTTTTGTAAGCAATGCTTAATATTCCTACAATACTTGAGCTTTATAGCAAATAATATTAAATGATCATCAATATTGACATTACTAAAATTATAATTTTTCTTTTTTTAATAAATGCTGTTTTTAAACATTTGTATCTAATGTCCGGTAAGGTTGATTTTCTCTTTGTAAAAAGGGTTTTTGTGTTAGAGCAAAATTCAAAATGCGAATCAAATATTAATTTTAAAGTATATGATCATAAAATCCCAAAAAATATTTTTCACGTATGCTTATAAATACTCAATTATGTATAGAAGAAAATTATAAAAGATTAATGCTTAAAAAATGTAAACTTTTTGTAAATTTTTTCTCATAAAATTTATTAAATAACTAGATTTATAAAACTAATGTAAGATTTGTATGAAATGGCAGACTAAAAATGCGTAGGAGATTGAAATGGAACGTGTAAAATATTATACTTTAATTTTTCACGAATATAAATAGTTTAAACATTTTTCATTTTTTACTTTCGATAAAAATAATGTAGCATGTGGTCACTTTGACAAACTGTAAATAGTCAAAATCTTGTGAATATCCCCTTGAGGAATGTTTCCGTTTGTCAGGTACCTTTAAGTGTTACCAAATAAATTTGTTCTAGTTATACTTGGGGTTTAATCAGTTTTTAAATACAATCTTTAAGATTCAAATTGGAGTTTTATTTCGTACAATCTTGTGATCAAATAGAAAAGTCTTTCTCTAAGTTTATTAATCGAAATAATTCTTGTTGAGTTTTACATTATTAATTTGATAAAACTAAAAATAATAAATTTCCGTTCAAAGGCTTGTTTATATTTAGTAAAGAAAACGATAAAAGAACTAAGTATTTTTTTACTAAAACATAAAAAAGTTTCTAAAAAAATTAAATTAATACCTACAAAAAATTAATAATAGAAAAGGTGTTTTAGTAAAAAAATAGTTCTTTGTTTTGAAAGTTTATTCTAATAAAACATTTTAGATAACAAAGTTTTTTGTACAATAATAAAAGTTGTTAAGAACATGATTTAATTATTTTAAACTGTAAAATATAATCCTTTACAGTCATAAAGTATTTTACAATGATTTGAATTCAACCTTGACTACTCATTTGTATCTGAGAAAAAAGAATTAATTTACTTTCTATACCACACTTGAACAATTTGCATACGTTTAATCTTTTTCTGTAGTTGTAAGACTCCATAAAGGAGTGCTTCTGCAGTTGGTGGACAGCCTGCCAAACAGAATTAGCATTTTTTATCAAATATATATTACATAATATTTATGTAATTGTATTTAAAACATTTTAATAAAAATGTTGCATCTAAAGTAGTCTATTTCTTTACATACCAGGTACATAAATGTCCACAGGAATGATCCTATCACATCCTCTAACAACAGAATAGCTGTAATGATAGTATCCTCCACCATTTGCACAACTGCCCATAGAAATGACCCACTTAGGGTCAGGCATCTGATCGTAGACCTTCCTTAAAGCAGGGGCCATTTTATTCGTTACTGTACCAGCAACAATGATGACATCCGCATGCCTGGGAGAGGCTCTGAATACCACACCAAACCTGTCCATATCATATCTTGGAGCAGCAATGTGCATCATCTCCACAGCGCAGCAGGCCAGCCCAAAAGTCAGTGGCCACATGGAATCTTAAACAAAGTATGCTTTTAATAACAAATCACTCTGTCTACATAATTTTACTCTTAATTAATCATTACTTTTTCTTCCCCAGTTGAGTATGTCATCCAGTCTAGCACACGCGTACTCTACCATGTTATTAGTGTTTTGGAATGGACTATAGGGCTGCCTCTGCACTTTCTGCGGAACAGAATCTGCTTTGTCTGCAGACACTGATGTAGACATTTTTTTGGCCTGCTCCAGTGCCGCAGTCTGGGACCCAAGGATAGCAGCATTGTTCCTGGCCACCAAGTTCAGGCCCTGCTGGAAGCTATCTGTAAACCATAAATCATCTTCAATACACTGTGTCTACCATTGTATTTACATAACTTTGCCAAAGTCTGACTTAATAACAGTAAACTAAACATCTCCTGGCTGCATTACAAAATATTATTAAAACGCAATTTTCGCAATGTGAAGAAACATCGGTCGCGTCAACAGTTGTTTAGTATAGATAAAAATAATAAAGACGAAACCAGATGAAAATAGTCTCCTTATAGGTTATGCAAGTTTTTTTCAACCGCAACAAAATACCCTTCAATTATTCATCTGCCTCGACTCCTGTCCCAACAAACGGCTCTGGAACGTTTTAAAGCTTTCGAGAAAAACAGAAAAGTGTCGAACTTACGGTTCGAAAGAAGGGAGCGCAACATTTTCCCCAACTGAATCTCCGCCGAAACTTGGGCCACTGCGTGACGTCACGCGACGGCCGTCGTCTGCTAGCCGACGGAACGGCTGCGGCGAGTCACCAGATGGCACGGCATGTGCGAATCGCCTCGCGTACTTTAATTAAAACCGGACTAATTGTCCGCAGTATATTGCATTATATTCGCGCTCGTCACGGTATTATTTTTAATGACGAGCCGCCGCCTTTTTATTTTCGCGCTTTGTGCGCGCGAGCAGTTGCTCCTCGTGGCCTTGGAACGAGTGAGATTCGATAAGGAAGGAAAGTTATTATTGAATTTTAAGAGGCTTACGAGGATTTTATGGAAGGATTTAATGAAATTTATGTTAAGCGGGCCGGATAATTTATCGGCGGCGTTTGTATTATATATATATATATATTTGCGAACTGGCACGGTGTTTCATTTCATTTGCTTGATTGAAACAAATTACTATTTACTTTTGACCAGAAGATATTTGTAAAATGATTCTTAAATATACAGATACGAAAGTAAATATTAAACGAAGCTCTGATTTATTAAAAAAGTAATTTTACATCGATCATAAAATTTGAAAATATTTAAAAAGAAATTAAAAGTTACCGAAACGTGTAAAAACTTTGCAGGTGCTTTACCAGTACACGCCGTTAATTTAAATTTAAACGAGATCAAGTTAACGTCAAATAAAAAATAATAAAAAGGAGCCACATTTGAAGCGAGAGAAAGTTTTTCACGAGCTAAAAAATTGTTTTAATATTGCAAGCTGAAAACTTTGAACATTCAATTACGTCGATCTCCTAGTATAATTAAGAAACTCGTTGGGTTCTATAAAAACGATCCGCATATGTCTTAAACGCAAACCGCATAGAAGAGTTGCAAGAGAGGGAGCCTTATAATATAATGCCACCAGCGAACCATATGTGAATTCGAGACAGGAAATCTTGAACAATAACGCATGCGCGCTCTTGCAGGCTGCGTGAAACGAGGCATATCCTATATATGTCTCGTGCGCGGCGCATTTTCTCTTCTATATTTATTGTCGTGCGACGACATTAAGTTCCTGAGCAAAGCTTCTCGGGGTTCTTTTTCTTTTTTTTGCGGATCTCGAATTTGAATAGGAGCCGGCGTGTAATTTATCTCGTTTGGGCAAACAAAATTTTGAAAAGGATTGTTAAAGAATCCCGGTCAGCTGAGTCAACAGTTTTCAATTTTCAATTAAAATTCAGCCGAGAGACTGATTTATATATAACATATATATCAGAGTCTAAATATATGCTTGAACAAACGGCAGAGGCATTTTTTACAGCATTGCCCGATCATTACAATACTCGAATCGGCAATAAAATGCCGCCGCGCGCTCATTGTGCCTCGGCAGCCTTTATTATTTATTACAGGAACCATTTATAACCGATGAAATCTCCTCGGCCGCGCGCTGAGTTTTTGCTAACCGACTCCTTTATCTCTCCAGATGCACACGGCGATCCGGCTTCGAAAAGCGCCAACAGTTTAGCGGCGTAAAAAGACTCGGGGGACGGGGGCCACGCGGTGCCGTTTATTTTTATCTCGCAAACTGATTAACACATCATCACACTCTGTATTTTAATGAGCCTACTTGCTTCGAGATTGAAGATACAACTCGCGGCTCGAGGAGGTGTATAAGGTGTAGGGACAAGTGCTCGGGGAGGTACTAATCGTAAATTATTATTTTATTGTATTATTTACATTGGTAATGCAATAATAAAGGTATGACGTTTATTTCGAGATCGTACCGGATTATTTTAGTGCATACCTAATTGTAGGGCGATCGTTTCGAGTTTAATTAATACTTGCCAACGGAGTGAATATTTTTTCTGTTTTCTTTAACAAATTTAATCTAATTGTGGCACGTTTTAATTCTCGTTCTCGATGCAACGCGGCTCGGCGTGAATTAAAATATGCAAATTATGCGAAAAAAATATATAAATATAACGACGATCGGAAATGCATAAAGGAGTGTACTTCCTTCTTCGCGGCCCTTTTATCTAATATCTATCTTACCGCATTAAAATTTCCACCGAGCGGCATGTATATCCCACTACTAAAAACCGATCCATTTAGAGCCGCGATCCTTCGAGACTTAGCACCTTGACAGGGCACGCTCCTATCACTCCCGACATCCGGCGGCAACCCTTTCCCGCGATAGCATCTCCCGCTTTTCCCCGCGCGCTCGGCCGATTTTTTTTTTTTTTCATAACCCGCCGCCGCCACCGCCGCCCGCAGGTGGAAAAGCGCGGCGGAGTCGAAAAGAGAGCAGCGCCTGTATATACCTACGTGTAGAGATCGGCACGCGTCCGCGCGCATCTGCCATCGTATATATATCGAAAGAGGCCGCCGCCGCCGCCGCCACCGCCGACGCGGTGTTTTTATCGCGGAACGGGATCGGGGGGCCCCCGATGCCTATCGAACGGGGCCCGTTTTGCGCGGGGGCGCATCTGGGCTCATTAGCCTAAACGGGGGCCCCGCGAGCGCGATCGCCGAAGGCGCTGAGGAGAAAGAAAGAGAGAGAGAGAAGACGAGCATTCAGAAGCAAATGAGCGATATGCGACAATGAGCCGCTTAGTCAGACACGGGGAAGTGGCCGAGAGCTGGGATCGGCAGCTCTTTATTACGGGGGCTTTGTTTCTTCGTAAGGAGCATTTACATGTGTCGGTACATTGTCGGGAGACGTAGGAGGTGAATCATTTTTTTTTTCTTCTCTTTTTGTAGTTCTCTATACGTGTCGGGGAGTAAGGAATATCGTCGCGCTCGCTCCGAGTCTATATATGAATTTTAAGTAAAACATTTAACGGTTCTCAAAAAAAACGCGCTCATCGAGCCGAACGGCGTGAAAAAATTGGAAGAAAATAATAACAGCCAGTGATTGACGTCTCCGCGCACTTTCGCTTTCCCGAATCCCCCCGACGCGCGCCGAACAAGCCGCAAAAAAAAATCGAGCACCGAGCGAGGCATATTTGAAAGATCGAATCCGGGATAAAGAGAGGCAGAAAAAGCAGCGCAGAATCAAACACCCACCTGACTGTTGCACCTTACCTCCTTCCTTCCTCGCGGCCGAAGGAAATAAAAAAATGCTCTCTCTCTCTCTCTCTCGGGCTAATTACCGCCGCACAGCAGCAGCGCGAAAGTCGCGAAACGGTCCGATTCCCTCGTAATTACCAGCGCATGCAGCCTTTTACCGCCACTCTCCCCTCCCGCCGCAATCGTAATGCGAAAATTATCGGCCTCAAAATCTCAGCTCCGCAAAACAAGAGCGGCGGCGGCGGCGGCGGCGCAGCTGGAAATATCGAAGAAATCTGAGCCGTCGATTTTACGAGGCCGCAGCCGTCGTTCGGCGCGTGCCGCCGCTTCGCCTTTTTTTCTGACCGATCGCCGCCGATCGACAAGTGAATATGCATGAGCGGCCGGGGAAGAAAGGTGCCTTGGCCTACGCTTCGAGAGAGAGAGACTCTTTCGAGACTACTCCCCCCCGCCCCCGCCCCGATCGGACCTTGGCGATTCGAGCTTCCGGAAAGGGGGTAATTGCCCGCGGAGATATATCAAAGTGCGGGAGGAGCGCCGGGCCGATTGCCGAGATTGCCCCGATTGCCGAGCGGCCGCGCAAATCATACGATCGTTACACCCGAGGATGACGGCCGAGGAGTTTCTCAGGCTGCTTTTAAATGAGGCAGCGCGCGGTTTCCGGAAATTTGAGGATTCTTATATCGTCGAAGTATTGCTTTCGTTGTAATTTATCGAGGCCTGGGTATACTTGTGCAATTGCCATTCCAAGGCGTTATCGATTGTATTCATCGTTGTAACAATGAGCAATTGTGCTTATACTTCCTTTGCGATTCCTAACCGCTTAAACTTTGCGCAAATAATACAAGCGTTCAACTTCTTGGCATTCTATATAAAACTCGAAAATACAAATTAGCCTCTTCATGCGAGGCTTAAACCGACGTAATTATATAAAACGATCCGTATCGATCATTAGAATCTATGTAAATATTAATCGGCCGCTTCCTCCCAGAAATTCCCCAGAAAATAATAAATTACACGTCTGCTCGAGCCGGCAGAAGAGGACTCGCGAGCATCGGCGCGGCCTCTCCCGAAAAGTATAATTCAACACCTTGTCGTGGGTCGGGAGCCGCGAATGTCCTCCCCTCCTCGAAAAGGGGTACAATTTCCTCGGCGCTACTCCAAAATCCGCAAACATCGCCGCGCTCCTTGCGCGGCTAGATCCCTCGTCGGATTAGGGGAAAGAATAAGCGGCAGAACAATGGGGCCGCCCCGGCCCCCGTATTATCATACGGCGCTCGGTGTGCTCGGACTAGTTGCTTTACGCATCAATTAAGTTCGATAGATCGGCAGGAAGGAGGGCCTTTTTACCGTCTCGCCGCGGAGACGATAGCATCGGCTCGTTTACGCTTTCTGAGCTGAGAATCGTATATTAAAGGCAGAAGCCTCCTCCCTCTCTCTCTCTCTCTCTCTCTCCCTCGAGGGCTTCTCACGGACGATACGATTGTATTCGCGCCTCGCGGAAAAAAGCTGAATAACAATCGCTTCCTCCTCCCGGCGCGCGGCGCGCCGTGACATCTGCTCTCTCGGCTGCTGACGGGGTTTATCCGCGAGTATAAGGCCGCTGACTTTCTAGCTATCTGGATCGGTTTTTGCGCCGGCGACCGGGGAGGAGGAGGAGGAGGAGGTAATTAAGCGAGATGCGCTATCGATTGGCGCACGCGTTTCTTAACGGATTTGCTCTTAATTGGCGCCTGCTTTGCATACATATATATACGCGGACGGCGTTCGTGAAAAATGTACGCGTCGCTTCGTAATTCCGCGGTGAAAAGCCACCTGTGTTCAAATGTCATTTTCCGCTCACGGGACTTGGTTTTTAAAGTAAAGGTGTCCTCTTTGGAAAACTAAAACATACACGAAAGCCCACCGTCGAAGTCCACCTCCCATCGCTCCCGACAAAAAGCGAGCTGATCGCCCAGAAAACCCGCATTCCTCTCCTCTTCTCGCTCGAATTTTTCGGAAAAGCGTCGAAATCTCGCCGAAGCTCTCGGCTCGCATAGCGATGAGCGCCTCTCTCTCCTCTCCGAGTCTCGGCACGCGCTCCGCTTGCCGAGAGGGCTCTTTGTGCGCCTAAAAATAAATTAGCCGCGCGCGCGCGCGCGAGCGAGGAGCAACGTGTGACAAATGTCGATACACGGCGGTCCGCTAATGCCCGCATACTTATGCTCCCCGAGGCGACGGAGCCTCTCCTTTGTGTCCACGGCGAAGTGCTGGCGACGATTTGTCGCTGTTTACCACAATGCGCGCCTGTATTTATGGTAAATAGCAGCGCCGAGAAGTCGACCTGGCGAGCCTTTTGCTTGTTTGAGAGTCTCGCGCGAAGACGGGCTCGGAAAAATTATCGACGAGCTTGGAATTGGAGGATCGAAGTGTACTTTTTGCGAGGACAAATTCTGAGGCTTTTTTAAAAAAACAAAAAAATTTTTGGTACCTACATATTTATTGCGCAAAGTGATTGTGCGCTCCTTTATTTCACGCGGAAAAATTGAAGATAAAACGTTAAAATCAATGCACAATATGGCGAGCCTAAGCCACGTACTCCCTATTCCCCCGGGAAGACCGCCATTGTAAGAAAAGTCGAAAGTTTCGCCATATTGTCGAGGGTCCCCCTTCCCCCTTGGCCGTAGATGATAATCAGCCTCGGGTGATTTTAGTTTTTGATACGAGGTAAGGGCGGTTACCTGCGCAACTTAATGAATACATGAATATAATTTGGAAAAAGCACTTTCACGAGCACGATGGCGCGGGGACGAAAGCGTTTCGCGGGTTATCGCTCGGCAAGCTCCCTTCCTCGGCGTTCTGCCTCGAGCTTCTGATTTAAGAAGTATAATGGCGACGCGTGGAATTATTTAAATTTATACGCGCGCCGTACTTTTTTTTTATCATTCTTCTCTCTGGGTAATTTATTATTTAGAAGTAAAGCAGAAGAGTGACTTTGAGCAGAAGTAAAAGACTGGCTGTCGTGCGTGAAACTTAAAAAAAAAATATCTATTATTAGGTAAATTAGTATTTCTGTATAAAAAGTTTCTTTATTTTTCTTACTCTGAATAATTTATAATGTGTAAACATTTGTATAATTAATGATGCGATTCGTAATTGACGTGATATTATATTTATGTATGTTTGATTACTAAAAGCAGATACTTCGGGATGTGTTCCAGGAGGTGATTCGAAAAGAAAATCCTCTTTGTTACAGATAACATTTATTACGAAAACTAATTACAATTACTTGATAATTGAGATGCGCTCTCGTTCTCGACCCTACCAAAACTGTCGGCGAAAACAAAAGTAGAAATTCAGAGACCACAAGGACGAGTCACGTATAAAGTATCTTCTACCTTGAATCGTCACTAATTCGCAACAATGTATAAACTTGTTTCATTCAGTAGAAAGGTTCATTCCTCAAAATCCTTGATTATATTTTACCTCAATCTTTTTTACGAAACTGTTTATCAACAACTTTATACGGGAATTATCAACAAAATGGCATAAACTTGTAAAGCAGTGCATTTTTAAGAGCAACTTTTGTCCTGTGACTGTTGCTTTCCCACACTGTCAACCCGTAAATCCTAAAAATATTGTTACAATAACAATCTGTCAAGCCGCCTTTTCAACTCGAAAACTTCGCCGAGCAAAATTTCCTGAAAAGAGCCTCTCGACAAAGGTACCCGAAGCATATATATATCCCTTTGAAAGCTTCAGTCCAGAATTACAGTCCGCTGACGGAAACGCGAAATAATTCGTTTTTCCACGTTCGACGAGCTACTCTTGCCAGCGGCAGCAGCAGCAGCAGCAGCAGCAGCCCGTTCTGCTCTCAATGCCCGACTTCCGCTCCTTTGATAACGATTTCTCGCATACTCGATGCTCTCCCATATATATCGATTACCGGCCGTGTAATTTGCAAGCGTAATGCCGCACGCAATGCGCCATTCAAAGGAATGACTCGCCGCCGCCGCCGCCGCCGCCACAATGCCATTAGCCGCCGCGAGAAAATCTTCGTATGAAAATTCCGCGCTAAGCACGCATATACGAGCATCATCGATCCGCTTCTCACGGGGGAGCGAGTAATTATGGAACAAGGACGTCGCCGAGATCAGCGAGCTGTACGACTATGGCGTTCTGCCGCGGCCTTTTCAGAATCGAGAGCTTTTCAGAGGATTTCTCGGTGTACTTATTTTTTTTTTTGTTACAACTTGCCGGGTTGGATTTTCCGCGCGAGAAAAGTTTCTGGTGATTAGAGCGGTTGTTTTATTGCTATATATACTCGCTTGGTATTTCCTCGAGCGTGGATTGAGGAAACGATCGAGCGCGAGTTCGTTTTCCTTATTTATTGCGTAATGGAAAATTGTTTAGCTACCTGAGACGATAATTAAATTATATTAGGAAGGATTTAGCGTTGATATTGTTAGAAAAGTTTTTCTATTATTTTACTCCACCAAATTGGGTTATAGATGTGCGTGGAATACAAGGAGTACTAATTATGCAAATTCGATTAGATAAAAATGGCTGACTTTGATCGATCGCGGACGAAAGCTTTGACTTTTGTCGTACGTGGTAAGTTAAAAATCTTTAGCGCAAAATTATTTTTTCATAAATATTCTTAGTCTAAGAATTTGAAAAATAAAAAAATTATAGCTGTATTTTACAATTTGACAATTGTAACGTTTTCAAGTGCTTGTTTGCGTCAGAAAATCATAATGAAAATGTATAATGTTGACAGAAATTAAATCTACCTGCTTTGTTGCTCGTTAAAATTTCGGCAATTTTAACCAAATAATTTTTCCGATTGAAATATTTATACTTTGAAGCTTGCGTTTCTTTCCACTCTAAAGAGGCCTTATTTTTCATTTAATTTTAGTAGAGGACCGTACTTGATTACATGCATTCCAGTGCCATTGTTTCATAAAGTCATGAGCAGGATTCAAGATACTTACATGTGTCAGGTAATTGCGAGCCGAAGGAAATAATTATATAATTCGAAACTAGCAAATGACTGGCAAAGCTTACGAAACATAAATCTCATGACAATTATCTTTAGAAACTTAGCTGACTATTGCGCGCTGAGCCGAAAACAATAATTTTATTAAAACTCTGCCTTTTTTTCCTGCGAGATCGAGTTTCGCAGTGAACTATGCATCTTTCCATTTATATAACTACCTTCCATCTTCCAGAATCGTAAGATCCTCTACGTCACTTGGAACCCACCCCGAAAATCCGCCAAAAACGACCGAACACAAAGCGGCCCGAAAAACCTACAAAGCGCCTCTCGCGAAAACCCCCCAATTCGGCGCTCTAAGCAAACCGTCCTTAAATTCGGCCGACCTCTCCGCAGGAGAAGAAAGAAGCTCGACCATGAAGCGTCGGAGGGAAGTGTTGTCCGCGCCGCGCGGAAGGGCAGAAGTTATGAAAACTGCGAAGCCGGAAGGGGGCGTAAGATAATGATATGCGGCCTCACGCGAGCGGCGGCGGGCGGCGGCTCTAATTTTAGATCTTGTCACTGCGGCCAGCTGCGCCGCTCCTCCCCGGCCATTACACGCGTTTACGCGAACACCGCGAGGCGGAATCCCACCCGCCGATGACACGGGAGAGCGGAGGTTATAGGCTGCAAGCCCGCGATAATGGACGAGCTTCCGAGCTTTGATGAGAGAGACGAGTGCAATTGAGAGCTGCCCGCGGGTGTTTCGTCGGCTTTCGGTCGATGGTCTGCTATTAGATCGGGGATCGATAGTTTTGTCGCGGGGGCGGATATACATGTAGTTCTTTGGTTCTCGGGAACCTCTTCTTCAATTTCGCTTCAATTTCGCCGTGAATAATGAACGAACGAGAAGAAGCTCCGCGAAGAGAAGGCAAACGTCTTGTTCTGCCACGCTTTCCGTTGGCCGAGAAACGGGTGCGCGCGCCGCTCCTCCCGAAAATCCCAACGCCTAATCCATCACTTGACTCTTCCCCGTTCGGCGTAAATTACTATAATAGCCGCTCTCTATCATGCGATATATAACGCGCAACCCCGGCGGTGAGCAGTCGATGGTGGGCCGGAGATAAAGGGGCCCGGGCTACTCCGGAGGCCGCAATTAGCGCTCGGAACAAAGTGCGCAGCGCTGTCGCGGCAGCTGGCTTTGTTTCACCCTTTCCCCGCGGCCGGTGCTCTCTCTCTCTCTCTCTCTCTCGCAGTCGGGCCTACAGGTGCGCGCTTCGGGGCCCCGGAGTTTCTTTCACTGCGCGGGAGAGTGCGAGCATCCATTATGTATCGACGCCGGACGTTACAATGCGACATCTGTTCCCGGATAAAGAACTGTCGCACGCGCGGGATGAGGACGACACGGCGAGGAGGAGGAGGAGGAGGAGGCCGGAAGGGAGACTGCGAGTTTTCTTGCGGCCGCGAGGGAGTGTGGTTTTCGGCACCTTTGTCAGGCAGTGGGAAAGGTGGACGAGGAGGCTGACTTTGCTTTTTCGTCGGATAGCGACGAGGGGAGTTGGTAAATTTTAGTTGTCGCAAGACAGTGTAAATTTTGAAAATTTATTTCTTCGACCGTCCGAATGAATGATGTACAAAGATGATTTATTCGGTGCCACTTTTGCTGTTATAAAAAATCGTATATAAATTCGCTGTCGCTCAAATATTTAAAACTTCTGCCAAATTTAATAAAAAGTGATGAATGTGTATTTGTTTCCAGAACTCTTTCACGTAATTAGTTCCAAAGCAAACTTAGACCGTTTGTTTTCATATACAATCAGAGCCAGATCACCGTTGAAACTTCTTAGCAAAAAAAAAAAAAAAAGAAATAAAGAAGACACGTGTCGTTTGCGAAACGAGAGCTCCGGTAAGCCGATATTTGCCGTCGCTATCTCGGCTAAAGCTGATCCGTATACAGTAGCGACTGCAATTTCAATTAAGCAAGTACGAGTAAATAGATTTAGCGGGTGATTACTTGTAATTACAGTGGGAAAAACGGGAGTAAAGGACTCGAGAGCACCTGCCTTTTGTGCGGCGTTAAAAATCACAAATGTGGAAAGTTAAACAGTCCAAATAGAGACGTCTGAAATTACTGTATTTGCCGTAACTAGGTGCGCTCTGCCTTTTTATTTCAAAATGGCACACATTCTCTGGAAGTTACTCTTCGGCAGAATGCTTTTTATGCGAAATTGTACGCTTTATACATTTTTAAATTTACGTCTCACGACACGTCTCGCGTGCACAAAGTAACAAAGATCGAAACTTGCAATTAAAACGAAGTAAAGGGAAAAACTACTTGAAACATCAATTTTCTTTTAAACATACGATTAAATTCACGACCAAACTCCATCGAACTCTGTCCGCGAAGAGCTCTCCGACGCAGGTGCCAGCGTAGAGAAAGTCGCTGCCTCTAAATTTTCCCGAATCCAGCAAGCCTGCCTTCCCACACCTCATTGTTCCCCGGCTCCCATCAGAGCTCCCATCCATCATCGGCGCGGCGGTTCAACGCTCGCGCCAAAACAGTTACGCCAGAGGCCCAGCATCGCGTCCGATCCCGCTAACCTCCCAGGCGTCGGCGGCAACGGCGCTCGATTCAATGCAAATATGCCGCGTCCGATGATGCGTGCTTAGCGGCCCGTGAAGCGAAGGGTTGGCCCCCGAGGAGGGGGAGGAGTAGGCGGCTTTTGTGCCCGCGGACCGGCCAATAGATCGGGCCCGATAGGTGGGCCCCGCGCGCGCGCGCGCGCGAGACATTACCTATGCGCACAGGTGCCTTTGTGCGAGCTGACGCTGACGCGGAACAGGATGCTGATGCCCCGCCGAATCAATTTACGGAGCAAGGAGCTTCCGACGAGCGACGATGGCTCTGTGGCTTGGAAAAGCGCGGACGAGGTGAACGTTCTTCGGGAGGCTGATGTTTGGATTGGTGGGAAAAGGTATTTGAATGTTGCCGTAGCCCGTTTTTAGTGAATATTGAATATTCAAGATTTGTGGGAGAGTTTGACAAATTTATCTTTGAAAAGCTTCCCGCCTCGGCGGCACCGAATCTTCTACTAATAGAGACATATATAAATTATTTGACTGCGAACCTGCTGTTAAAACACCAGCTACTTCTACTTTTAAATTTGATCTTCATTATAACTAGAAAATTAAAAATTCTGATGAAAAATGAAAATTCAGAGCAAACGCTTGAAAAATGTACTTAACAGAAATGATTGATACTTTACACAACTTCATCGAACTGTAAAGATAAACTTGGCCGACGTCTCAATAAAAATCCACCGAGTCCGCGTATATTTACATTTATCAAACGCAAACGCCAAAGTCCCGAATCTCGTCCCGTGTCTTCTCTCCGCGAAAACTCGCGAGAGTCCGCGGGAGAGAGCAAGAACCCAGTTGACGCGCATTTCGCAATTACAGCCGGCAGCGGTGCGCAGAACTGCGGGTGCGTGCGCCGGTTACATAAGGCGTGGCCGTCTGATTGCAGCCTCTGGCTCTCTCGCAAAAAGGCGAACATAATCGGCCTTTTATAATATCGCGGGGGGAGGCCCGAGAAAACTCTCGGCAATTAGCGCTAATTGTCACTTTGACAAGCAATTACGCAGCGCGCCGGACGCGCTCATTACGCGAGCGAGCTTTTTCTTATTGCCGCGCCGATCGCGGAAAAGCGCCTCTCGGACGCAGGCGGCGGCGGCGGCGGCGACTGTCGGGCTGCACCGATCGATCCGCACCGCGAGCGAGGAATGCCGGGGATTGGTTAATGACACGAGCGACACGTCGAGCGGACGTGTCATTATTCCCGACGGGGGTAAACGGATTTCTGGGTGATTTAGACGGAGGAAAAATGGTGGAGAACGGCTGTAAGACCAGGAGCTGACTTGGCTTTTTGATTGCCGGTTGCGAGGCGGCCACGCTGATATTTTATGATAATAAAACGATCGACGGGGGAATGAGGAATTAGAATCGCGTCCTCGATAGTTAGCGGCTCAGAAAATATTTTTCTTATGCCGATTGCCGAGATTAGAGTAGAAATCAAAGCTGCGTGAATGTTTTTACGTTTTTTTAAGCGTGGCTCTAAGTAACGATGCGTTGTTGGTCAGAAACCAGTCGTATTTTATTCGGTATTTTTATCACAAGCGCTTTTACCAGGAAGAAAAATTTACACATATTTATTTATTTATTTATTAATCCAGAGTTACATAATTTATATAAAATACAGCCCGCTGCAGAATGAGTATATATACAAATATATCCTTAGACTAAGCGCTGTATCCTGCAGAGGAAAACGATATTTCCTGTTCGCAGGTCCGGATTTAAAAACTGGCGACTAAACTATGCATGACACATAGGAAGTAGTCGCCATGATATGATGTATAAAAATATAATTATTATAAAAAAGTATTAACATTCATTTACTATAAAATTATCAATACCTACACGGAAAAAATTTTTTTAGTAAAAATTACAATAGTACATTTTAATTTGATAACAGACTGTAAAAATCTAAAAAATTACCATAGTTTTTAGTAAATTCTACGAGGTCAATGAATTTCATATTTAGACTTGCAAAATTTACTATATAAGAACATGTTAATCTTTTAGATTTTTACAGTCTGTGATCAAATTAAAATGTACTACTGTAACTTTTACTAGAAAATTTTTCTCCGTGTAAAATTTCCTAAATTTTGTTCTAAATATTAAAAAATCGTTAAAGTTTTCAAACTGCTTTTTACTATGAAATCATTAAAAGCTCTTTCAAAAAAGCGCGTTACCTTTTTACGATTTATAAAGTAAGTCAAGTAATCCTTCGTTCCCCAAAACTGGAAAAAAAATCAAGCCCAGGAAAAAGCAGTCTTCGGCCAATAAACATCAGCAAAAGCGTAAACCTTTAGAATCCTTCGGCCTCACGCAACGACAATTACAGGAGTTAAGGCTCAAAAAGCCAGTAGTCGGGAGCGCTTATCGCGTAAATTCGATTCGCGCGCTCAATTGCTCTCTCTCTCTCTCGCTCTTTCGCTCTCTCTCTCTTTCTCGCTCCGGTCGGGCGTTCCTCCGGCGTCGGCGGCGGCTCGCTCCGCCCGTCGACTCGGCCAATCGGCGAGCGGCCCGGCGACCCGCCCATCGGAGCGCGGAGCTCGAGCTTTCACCCTTTCGCGCGATAAATCGCGGCCCTTATTAAATATTACTCCCGAGTAATGACGGACGTTATTTATGGAGATGGATAGAGTGTGACGGATGGCAGGGAGGAGGATTTTTTTTTCTCTTTTCGACGGCTTTGAGGGGGTGGTGATTGGGGAAGAAGTGGGGTTTTTTTTTTGTAGGAAGTGAGGATTGAAGTTGAGAAAATGAGAATTTTTTGGAAAAGTTTTACTGTTTGTGGTAATTATGTAAAGGAGGATTATTGTAGTTTAATCAGTAATTACATTTTGTGAAAACTTAATTTAAAAAACTGTTGAGTTGAATCGTTTTGTAAAAGAAATCTTAAAAGGCTAGAGTTCACAGCTCAATAATTTGCCGAGCGAGGAATAGAAAAAAGTATTCTAAAGTAGGATTTAAAGAAACTCAGTGAAGTACAATGTTTTTTTTATTTTGCACTTTAAATCAACAAGGTGGAAAAATTGTTCTTAAAGAAGTATCATTCAATGACTATGTAGTTGTAAAAAGATACAGTTTTTATCGTTTTATACTTTTTATTTGTTCTTTTATTATATATACATATAAATCATAGACATTAAATCTTTGATACAAAAATTGATGATCATTAATAATTCATTAGTTACGCGAACTTCTATTTCATAAATAACACTTAAAAGTAAACTTACAACTAACAACTGCTTATTATATCCCTTTTGTAAATATAAACTATGCCTTTAACTTCTGCTTAAATTATTTGTTCAACTTTGTGTACAATAAATAACGACTTTCTTCCGTCAGCCTAACAGGTAAAAGAACTTATATACGCGATGAGTTTGTAAATGAGCAGGTAAAGCGTTCTTATGAATACAATTTTTACAACCGTTGATAAGGAAATGTTTAGTTTGCTTGAAAGCACTAGAAAAGTGTGACGGCTTACAATAATAGTTTCTCCTTTTAACAAACGAGAGACGTCCAAAAAAGGAAGAAAGTAATTACGTTCACCTCCGCAAGTTTTCTTATTATACCTTCCGTACAAGAGAGTGAATCATTGTTGCACATTAACACGCATTTATGCGCCGTTTTTTTTATTCTTATTTCCTCGTAGAAAGCTCATAAAAAATTCTAGATCATCGTCTAGATACAACAATAACCTTATTATCCAATAGATATTCTTTTAATGAATTTTAATAGCTTGGACGAGTCACAATGGCCTGTTCAAGTAGGAGGTACTCACTTTATTAAGCTACTTATGCGATTATGTGACTACAATGTTACAGACATGTTTTTATACCGACTATAAAGTGATGCGTTATTTACGGTCAAAAAATATAGATTTGAAAATAAAAGCAAATGTTAAGACACATAAAGTATCAAATAAAGAGAAGTTTTTTTTTATTGTAACTCCTCCTTAATACTTAAATAAAAATAGCCGCAAAACTATATTTTTAGTTTCTTTAAGCTCTACCTGCTGAAGAGCATAATATTTTTTATGATTAATCAATACACTTTTTTAAGCTTCGGAACATAAAATAATATGCTTTAAAAAATATGGTTTTCTATTAATTTTAAGTTTGAAAATTCATGCATTCTTTTGAGCATTAAAAAAAATGTTCTTTTGGTTGATTAGGGAATTATTATTTGTTGTAAAAGTACAAAAAATCGTCACACATTTTTTTATTTATAAATAAATATTTAGACTCATTTATTTAAAATTAAAGTAATTTTTCATTTTTATCGTGATTCATTTACTGAGTCCCTGACAATTAATTTAAATATCTGAAACGTGCTAAATTTAAAAAGAATTCAAGCAAATATTTATTATTCTTTCAATAAACAAGATAATATCAGAAATGTCGAGTTGTACCATTATCGTTTAGATAAGACCAACCGATTCTTAAAAAACACTCTCTTTGAATAAAGCCGAAAAAAGTATTGCAAGCAACAAACATTTTTTTAAACGAAAGCAAAGCGCCAACGAAATGCCGTCCACCGATTTCCCCGGGAAAAAAGTCCAGCGAGCACAATCGAGACCAGCCAAGAATAATTTCCCTCGACACTCCTGCGTGCGTGACGCACCTAACTCTACGTAAAAATCTCGAGAATCCAGCTACGAAAATCGATTTTTTAATCGTCCGGCAAAAACCCCCATCTCCATACACACATCCACCCCCGTCGCCCCGTCCAATTATTAGCTCCAGCCCTCGAAGCAGTCCGTCCTGCCGCAGAGAGAGCAGCACTGCAGAAGCTCGTCCGCTGATTAAATTCAAAATGGAGTCGGCGCTTCCTCCCGCGGGGTGAGCAAAGCCAGTCGCGCGCGAAGAAAAGCTGCAAAGCCTGCGCCATTTTGCTTAATCCTCCTCGGGGGGGGGGCGCCCCTGCCTGCTGGGTGGGGGGAGGCGGAATCGATAGACCAATGGCCAGCTTGCGTGCTTGCGCCCGCGGAGCTTTCCCCCCTGGTGCTTGAGCAGCAATTTAGCTGATTCATTCGGCTGGCGCATGATTTATCGGCTCCGCAATTTATTCACCCGTAGAGAGAGAGAGGGAGAAAAACCTGCGGCCGAGGAGCGTGTTGAGTCTCAATTTCTCGCGAATAACCGCCTGCCATGAATCTTTCACCGGCGAACTCTGCCCTTTGACGATGCCTTTTTCATGAGCTGCCGATTGTCGCCGACGGTAAATCATTGATTTGCCCCGATGGCGAGAGGGAGAGGAGATAATCATCGACCCCCGAGCCTGGCAGCGTATTGCGCGGAGTGTACAAGCCGTTTCCCTCCGAGACTCGAACCGAGACGGAGGTAAACGACTTTTTGTTAACTTTAATTTTTGCCGTGCTATCGGGGTAATTAAATCGGAGAGGGGATTTTTACCTGGACGGGTGCTCGTAATTTTTTATGGAAATTCGAGAGGGCGAACATACTCACCTATCGTCTTTAAGGGCGACTGGTTAATTAATGACGGCTGAAAAGTACTTGTAATACGCGGTATATGCATATTCTTTAAGCAAACCGAAACGATCATTATAATATAACAGGCGATAGCGGCGTAACTATCAGCGCCGCCTTTGTTCATCCTGCGAAAGTTGGCGAAGCGTGACTTAGACGAAATTACGGCTCTAATTATTATTAAAAATTCACCTGTCGCTGGGAAACTGTGAATTTTAAATTTCACGATGAATTAGTGGTATCGTCAATATTTAAATTGAGACTAAAAATTTTGGTATTTATACTCGGCGAGTGTTAAAACAAACTTTATCGAGTCAATATAAAAAAAAGTCTGTCTTTTTCGTCATTAATCATTTAAAAAAATTTCGTCGCAGCAAAACTTGTCAGAAATACCATAAAATTCACTACTTAAAACAATATAATTTGAGGTTCACTAAAGCTTTCGTGTTTTTTCTTAATTGTTCTAATACAATACTGTTACATCATGTGTCACACTCGAGCATAACTACGCTTACAGTGCAATTTTAATGTTTCCTCGACGATTCCTATAAAAAAACCGATCACCAAACACAAAAATTACAACTTCTTCGAAAAGACAGTCGCACAAAAGCGCAAAAGAAACCGTACTTTACCAGCGAGAAATCACGCATCGATCGGAGAAAGAATAATTCAAAACATCTTCCAGCGCATTTTCCCGTCGAGGAAACGACAAACTCGTTTTTTCTCAGCAGGTGAAATTATGGAACAGCCTTCTACGTCTGGCAGCGGGCGAAAAACTGAATGGCCGTAAATAATTCAAGGTACATTAATATGCCATTCAGGAGTACACTCGCGTGAAATCAAGTGCTGAAAATTTTATGAATGCCTAAGTTTATTCAATAATTTAAGGATCGCGGGGATATATCTGAATCAAATATTCATCGGACGTAATTTGGATTTACATTTATTTGACTTTGTTCTGTGAGTTCGATAATTATACAAGGGATCTTTATTTCAGCGATTATTTTTCAAATATTTAGAGCGATTCCTTATAATTGTGAAGTCTATATATTGACCTTCAATAATTCATGATTTGAAGAGTTTTAAAGAGAATATCTTCTCTCAAATTTAAAAAATTCATTTCAGTAATATATTCTATACTATTCTATCTACATTTTCTACTACAAATTTCTATTGCACGATTCAAGTCTCACACTAACTAATCGTTAAACTACAAGCAATGATCGATTTCATCAATATTCCTCAAGCGCGATCATAAAAATGTCACCGAATGAAAAAAAAAAAATAGGCTCCACAAACGAACAAGTCGCTTAGCAACGACAGAATTCCGTCTAGATTAGATTAAGAATAGAATCAAGCGAGATAAGCTGCCCGCCTCCGGATGCAGGAATGTGTGTGCGGACCGCACAGTAGCGAGGTCGACAATGCATCTCGCATTAACACCTAAGTCAACAGGGCCGAATTCAAATTCTAATGCATTAACAGGAAGAGCATGAAAAGCCGAATGATTTCGTGTTCGGCTTCCAGAATACGTATATGTATCTGGCTGATTGTGCAAGGCAGAAGCTAAGTTTCGAGGCGGAACATTGTGAAACGTCATATAAAGAGAGCGAGGAATATTTTTTCTTTTGGGCGCGACAGATATATTGGTTGTTATTGAGAGCCGACTACCGGATAAAAAATCGTGCGAGCTGCGCTTTGGAGTTTGAAATAATTCGATTGGTGACCCGAAGTCGATAGAGTACTACTTTGTTTATTTTTGTTGATGCTATAGATCAGAAGCTATTACAGGAAATGGCATGTGGCGTTTTAAAATATTAAAGCACATTGGAAAATTCTAAAACGTACAATAACATTTTCGTAAAAAGAGAAAAAGGGAAAAAAGCATTTATTGCGGATAAATTGCGAAACTTTTCCATGATAAGAAATCAGGTGTGAAGAAGGTGTACGTTCTTTTCGAAGAACTAGATAGAGGCAGAAAAACAGGGATTGGTAAAAATAACGAGATACCAGGGAGTAGTTACTATATAATATTACACGTAAAAGCAGGAAAAACTACAAGAAATCTACTGGCCCCGCTACTCCCAACCAAAGTAGAAAAAGAAAGGAAAAAAAAGAAGACTTCGAAATCTAACGGTGAAGCAGACTTATCGCTCCTCACAAGGAAACTCGTATAAATAATCAGCGAATTGCCCTCACTCCAGCTCAAACGAAGATCCCCCACAAGCCGAACCTCGATCAGCTCCGGACTGCCGATCCAGCTCTCGTGGAACTGAGTTGAAAAAACGGCGGCGGCAGCGGCAGCATCACCCACACACGTATTCGCCGGGAAATCAATTGCCTCCCGGCGGCGGTGGCAGCAGCGGCGGCGGCGGCGGCGGCTGTCCGCGGAGTGGGGTGACGGATGGGTGGGCGTCTCTTTGGCGGCGGCGGCCAATTGGGCCCGCTTCGGGGGGCTTTAATGGTGGGTAGGCGGGCTTGGATGCTCAGGCCGGCTGCCCTTTCTCCGGTCGGGTGCGCGCGCCCGCTGGCGGATCGATTAGCGCGAGTCTCGGGCGAGCAGCGGCCGAGCCAGGAGCGCTCCGCTGGCGATGACTGCTGCTGCCTGCCTTAGCAGCCGCGCTTCTTAGTGTCCCGTACCCCAGAGCCGAGGAGAGGAGAGCATGATGATAGGCGGCGGCGTCGCGACGCCGCCCGGACAGCCAAAGTCGGCCCAGGAGTCCGGCAGCCTCGAGCTCGCCGCCGAGCCCCAGCAGCCCGAGGACACCAACAACAACAGCAACAGCAACAACAACAACAACAGCAACCACAACAGCAACAGCGGACACAGCAGCGAGGAGGAGACCGTCGCCGCTCCGCCGCCGGTCAGGAGTAGTGCCGCCGTCGCCGTCGCCGTCGCTCAGCAGCCGAAGCCCGCCGGTGGCTGCTGCAGGGAGCTGCCGAGCGTCGCCAGGCCCTGGGAGCACCGGCACCCGCAGCAGCCGACGGCCATCGCCGCGCACCACCACCAGCAGCACCTGCCCATCATCGACGGTCAGTCCAACAAAAGCACACTTGCCAAATAGCTTTTAATATAGCCTAAACGCCCGCGAAACAGCACCGTCGGCAGCTCTTGGCCTCGGAGGCACACGCAGACTCGTCAAGGGCGTCATTTAGCGGGCGGCTTATTAACAGAGTTATTCGTCTCGTCCGTCGATCGCTGACTAATCGGCCTTCGAACCCTTATCGCCGGCAGTGATATAATATACGCGCGCGGACGAGGTTGGCAAGGACCGGGGGCCCTGCATTAACAATATGAATATTTCATGAGCGACGGCGGCGGCGGCGGCGGGCGCGTGTGTTTACACTGCCGGTATAAATATAATCGGCCTGTAATTAATTAGCGATAGCGATCGGCTTAACTCCTCTTTTCTGCGGGCGCGATTTTCGGCGCGCATATACACGGCCGGAGAGCTCTCCGGCCTGATAATCTAAATTACAAGCTGCGCACGCGGCGAATTGAGCCCCAGAAACGCGAGCGAGAGAGAGAGAGATGCTATCGCGCCCGGAGGAGGGAGAGAGAGAGAGAGAGACAACTGGCGCGCGGCGCCGCTTCTTAAACTCGAGCGGGCCACTTTGTCTTGGATACGGAGGTGCCTGGCTTATCGCTCGGGATCTAAGAGGTGCTGACGCTGCACGACCGAGTTGCTTCTGATCGAGGCGTTGGGTTGGGTTTCGGGAGCGGATTCCGCCGGACGGATTGAAAGCCGAGAGTTTTGATTTCGCCCCGGAATTCGATGAAAATTTCTGTTTTTTGGGAGGGTCTCAATCTCTCTGCCATTCGGAGAAATGATCCGGACGAGTTGCCGTTCGGAATTGAGTTGGGCAATCGTGAAAATCACCGTTTTATTTGACGAGTCGTTTTTTTTTTAAATTCTATAAAAATAAGTTTTACGGAAACGTTTAAATTTTTGCGAAAAACGGTTTTCTGGTGCAGTCCTTCAGTGGATATATAATCCGCTTTGGTTTTAAATTTCAAAAGCTGCTAAGCACGTCGCGTTTTGAAAAGTTGCGGTAAAGTATATTTTTAGCTCTTCGCAGCGTTCGTTATGCACATTTCACGGCTAATTTGGTTCGCCTCCGCGTTAGTCTTTTTTTTTCTTGAATATATAGTCGAGTAATTCATTATCTTAATCTTCTTCGCCACAAACGAACCATATGCTCTTTAGCTGTTTAAGCAGCGCAGCAAAACATTCGGCGCCTCTTGTATTGAACAAATATTTACCGAATTTAATTTCGTTCCATTTTAAGACTTAATAACTCGAAACTTGGCGAATAAAATGATTTAACTCTCCGCTCCTCGCGAAATCATTTTCTTTTTTTCCAGCGCAAGTATACCATATATCAGCTCGTGAAAAAGGCGTCGCGGAATGGCCCAATTTTAATTAGCCAATTCCGCCTCCCGATAAACATCGAACGCCTCATAAAAAGGCAATTAATCAGTGGCGATCCCTCCGCCCTCGCGCGAGAAATTTCTCACGCGCCTCGAATCCTCCCTCCCTCCCGCCCCACCCCTTCTCCCCCCCGGCGACGGGGGGGGGGCGAATCCGACGAAATCACGGAAAGCCGGGATGTGTCCCCGCGGATTTTATAGCCGATTAAATCGACGACACGCGAGGCATTTCAATTAGGGCTCGCTCTCTCCTCCCCCTCCCCCAATTAGCCAGTATTTCCAATTATAAATAACGATAGGCGCTCCGCGGCCATCCGGAACAAATTCCTCTTCCAGGTAGTCCGAAATTCTAGAGTGTGCCTGTATAAGATTACGAGGTAGCCCGTGGAAAGAAAGAAAAAAAAAAAACAGAAAAAAAAACAGAGCTGTTGCTGCTCCTCGAGGTTTAATCGAGCAATCATGACTGCGTATTCGTCATTGTCTCTCCGGGCACAATGGGATATTTTCACCTGAAAATCCCCTTTATAATCGAGCGAGCGTGTCCAAGGCAAATTAAACTTTCGGCCCCGGCGTGCCAAATCGTTTACCTTTTTCTCTCCTTCACCGAGCGGCACACACACCGCACTGCCCCCTCCTCCCCCCCCCCCGCCTTAATCATTTAGCCGCTGACGAAGCGAAAGGTACACAAACCGCGCGCCGATTTGCCTAGGCCCGAGAGAGAGAGAGAGAGAGGCCCTTAATTTTCGGCGCGCTGGCTGGAAAAACTTGCGTAAGCAGATCGATTATGGAGCGATTTTTTGCGCCCGTAAATCAGCCATCCCGACGACGACGCGCCGAGGTAATGCCGCTGCCTCAGTTTTGCGAGGCTTTTTGCTCCAAATTGCTCTCTCTCTCTCTCTCTCTCTCTGTCGGTCATCGTTCGTTTGTCTGGCTGCTCTCTCGACGAATGTATATCTAAATATTAATTTGCCGTGGAGGGACTTTAATTTGGGAGCGATTTTTTTTTTCCGGGATAATGACTGGTAAATTTCGGCTTTCAAAACGATTATTGACCGCTTTACAGGTGATAATTTATTAATCCTATTCCTGGGAGAGATTTATAGAATTTTTTTTCGTCACGCGAGAGGTGCTTGTAAAGTATTTTATACACTTGTAAATGATTCAGTCTTTCTAGTTTCTCAATATTCTATGACTTACTCCGATCGGACAATACTTTCAAGCGTTCAAGATAAAAAGTGCAAAAAGATTATAAGAATTTTATAGTTTCAAGCAGTCATAAAAATCGTTATTCTGTATTTTATTGTAGATATTGCATAAAATTATACACAGTTCATTGCATTTAAAAAGTGTAAACAAAGTGTTCGGTTACGACTCTTATTGAAATTAAAACGCTATTTTATGGAGGCCAGGAGTTAATAAAAGTCCAATCATTAAACAATTTAAAAAATGTGGTACGTAATTTTATAGGCAAATTGAATTTTAATTAGTAGCATAAAACCAGCTTAGTTACAGCTTACACCGAGAAACTTAATCAGATTATTCTTATCTGCACGTACAGATATGGTTAATTCAGTAATTGCTTTTAAGGAAAATTATTTTCTCATAGAAGTTTCGATTTAAACTATATACTGTCGATATAGCCTGGGAGTAGAATTTTTTATCGAGCCGCTTCCCATTGAATTTTTACGAGACGTTAACTTGCATTAATAATATATTATTTTATTTTACTCCCATTATTACACAAAAAGTCAGGTGCCTGTTGTTTCAATATTTATAAGAAAAGGCTCTCCATTCAAATACAAGCGCAACTTACCCACCATTCATAATTCAACGCCTCGATCTAAAGCGATTTAAACGTCCACATATCGCATCGTGCTCGAAACCTGTCAATCACTCCTCCCGCCCAGAACTGCATCGCAGCTAAAAATGCCCCAAAAAAATTAATATACCTCCTCCCTCACTCGGCCCGTCGTATTGCAGGGATCAGCCTGCCGAACTGCGGCTCGAGCCTGTTCGCGGGGAGCAACAGCAGCGGCGGTGGTGGCGGTGCTTCCAGTGGCAGCGGCGGCGGCGGCGGCAGCGGAAGCGGCGGCTCGTCCCGGCAGCGGATGCTGGAGCTGTCGCACGGCCTTGGAGCGCTGAGACACTACAACGACCTGGCCAACCACGTCCTCTCGCTCAACCAGCAAGGTGCCGTCGTCACCAAGCTCTTGGGTAAGCTTCGTTGAAGGGACGTTCGAGGGTAAGGGGGTTAAATACAGGCCTGTCGAAATCGGGGGAGACCTCTGCCGAGTTTCAGGGGTAATCGATTACGCGATGTGGATTTATGGCCTTTCGAGGAGCAGCGAAGGATCCCTCGTTTGCTATAAAATCCTCGTCGTTTCTTCGCGCGAAATCGGAGCGGACCGCGGCGTTGACGCTCGCAAAGGACGCGCGTCCGTCCGTTCAAGTCTCCCGAGGAGCTTGGCGGAGAATTCGTCCGGCCGGGCATCTACATGCTAGAGAGAGCCCAGAGAGAGAGAGAGAGATTGTTTTCTCATGCTCCTCGCGGCTCTCTCGAAGGCGTCATTTTATTAGGTGATTATACGTACGTACATCCCTCCTTAGCGCAAAAAGCCCGGCTCTCTCTCACTCCGGAGTAAAAAGCAATTTGCGCAGCATCTAAATTATAGGGCAGAGAGGGAGCTCTCCGCGACGGGCGGCGCGGCGCAAGAAAAGGCTCGCTTGCAAGCTCGTTAGCACTACGAGCGATTATAACGCCGCGCGCCGGGCCTTCGCGGAAGTCTCGCATTAACGGCCGCTTTATAAAGCTGGGCGCGCACTTGACGGGGCCCCGCCAGCGCGCCCCGAAAAAAGCCTCTTACTTTCTAATTTCGAGCGTTTACGAGCGGCGCGCGCGCGCGAGTGAGAGAGAAGAAAGAACACCTCCTTTCTTCTGCTCTCCGCGCGCGTCTCTCTTTTTCTCCGCCGCGAGCCGCGGCTTCTTGCTCCGGGGCAGCGGCCGTTTTCACTTCGCTTAGGCGGGGACGACGAGCTAAGGAGCGAGAAGCCGCGGCCCTTTTTTTTATTTTTCGCGCTCGCCGCTCGCCGCGCCCGAGGTCTGTGTTTATATGCGCGCGGGTATATCGGTTTTTAAGAGAGTTCCGCGAGATTTCCGAGCGCGTAAAATGAGCGAGGGAAATGCGCTGTTACGGGCTGTTAATCGACGGCTAATAAATATCGGGAACTTCGGCGGCCAAGAGCTTAATTATTCGCGGAGATCTCGAGCGGGGGGAGGGGGAGGCGAAAAAAGGGAGCCGCCGCGGGGGAACGGAGGAGGAGAGATCGCGGAATGTAAATTCGAAAAGGAGAGGAGAATTTACTGACAGGGAGTCTCCGGCGACGGCGGCTCGGGAGCGGGAGCAACAAGACGGAATATCAAACGAAACATAACTTACGCGAGCGGAAGAAAATCCATGAGTCATCGTATTCGCGGGGCCGGGCGTTTATCACGCGAGTGGGATCTGCAAATCCATTTGCCACTTGTTCTCTCTCTCTCTCTCTCTTTCTGTCTCTCTCCCTCCTTCGCATATATATATATATATCGAATACGCTTCCACATTCCCCAACTGCTTATAGCCCGATAAAACGGCGCGATTATTGGGCAGCGACGCGGCGCGCCGATAAAATCGCATAACCGCGAGAGAGAGAGAGAATCCACGCCGATTCCTATTCATGGAGCGACTTCCCGTATACTGGTTTCCCCGGGAAGGCCTGCTCTATCATCCTCCTCGCAATTGGAAAATGGATCGGCGGCCGGGCGATTTTTGTTTTGCAGGTGCAGAGAGAGCCTAGATAAGCTCCTATTTTTCGCGCGACACTGTGTCGAATTATGCTAATGAATAGAGGGAGGGAGAAAAGAGTCGCTTTGAATTTTAATCAATAATTTGTACGACCGCGCGAAGATTCCATCGACCGATCATCATCGAATCGTTTTAATAAGCTCGCTCGCGCTCGGAAGCGCAAACGAGCGTATAACGGTTTCGTAATCGCGCCGGGCAATTATATAAAAGCGAGAGAGAATTTTCGAAACGACGAAATTCGTTGGGACTTCGGGGGGGGGGGGGGGGGAACGAGCGATAAACCGCGCGCGGGGGAGTGATCGAGAGAGAGAGAGAGCGACAGACCCGATCGCCGTTGGCAAATCATAGGCCTGCCGAGCGCTTACCCGAGCAAACACGCTCACGCGACGACGAGTCCATCGGCGCGCCATCTGCGTTTTATTCGCGGTAAATTTCCGCCATGCTCGCAATTGCTCTCTCTCGCTCTCGCAACGACTGTTTTTGCTCCTCTCTCTCTCTCTCTCTCGGTGGAAAAAAGCGCGGCTGCGGCGGCGACGGCAGCGGCAGCAGCGCCTGGATATATATATATATATATATAAAAGAGCTCGGCTCGCTCCTCGTTAACTTTACGAGCGGCTCGTAAAAATCCCGTTCGGCCGGCGTCCTCGCTATCTTTCTTCTCTCCTGCTTTCGCGGGGTAATGTCTTCATCTCTGGGGCTGAAAGCCCGTACTTTTACAGGCGAATATAATCGGCCGGCCAATTACTTAACGCCCGGCCAGATCAATCTGCGCGCGCGCGCGCGCGCGGCCGAGGAACAGTCCTGAGCTTTCGCCGATAACATCGAGCCCGCATTCCCCTATTATTTATTTAAGCCGACGAGAGGAGCTGCTCTCGGGACGAGCTCAGCTATTTCTCTCCGCTAACAGCTCATTAATTAGCATAATCGCGGAGGGACTCTCTCGGAGCTGACGACGATCCGATCTCGAGATCAGAGAGCGGAATTCTGCACTTTCGCCCGGTTTTCGGACGGGCGCGCGCGCGCGCGCGCACTTTGCTCGATAGAGATGTTTTTTCCCGTGGCTCTCGCGTCGGCTTCAACGTCTTTTCGGGCTATCTTGTTTTCTGGGACGAGATTTCATTTTATTTTTTTTTTCTCTCCCTTCTTTTCGGTTTCTTTCAGCTTCGAAATTTACGATTTAGAGTTTCGTCCGTATAAGCTTATGGTTTTGCGTTTAGATTAAAAGCAGGAGGTGTCTTATTACTCGGTTATTACGTTGCGGATTTGAGTATCTTTTACCGAGCCGAGCAATTAAGCGGTGAATAATAGATGAGAAAAGTTGGAAAAGAATAATTAATGACTTTTGCATACAATATTCTCGTTAGGCAGAATTCGAGATTGTTAACGTTCACTGAACTAAATCTTACAGCCGGCAGGAGAGTATATGAATAAAACGCCGCTTGTTTATTTATTGATCGCTGCAGCGTACACAGTAACTATTATACAAAATGCTCAGAGCCTTATAGTTCAGCAGTGCACTTTCAAGCTATACACGAAACTCTAGCGGATAAAGTTACAATTAAAGTTGCTTCTCTTTACGGATCTTATACCTTCGTGTGGACTGAAATTCGATTTTTTTTCAACGCATCGAAAATTTGTTATTGATACAATTAGAATTCAGTCAATTAATCGATCGTTTAATGCCGAGCAACGTAGCAGCCGCAATTCAATCGCGCCACCAGTTGTGACTAACAATAATTACAGTCGGCCTCCGGTTATCAATTCCACCAGAAGAAAACTAGCGAACCACCTGCGTCTTTGTCGCTCCGCCGCGTCTCCGGAGAGCAAACACGTCGAATTAAAAGAAATCAATTTCACGCGTTGTCAGAGCCCGAGTGCCTTCGATTGTCGCTCGAATTAACGTATTCATCATATCATCGGTAACCGTAATTGAGCAGTTTTCCCCCAGTCTCTCTGACGCGCATACAAATTTGCCATCTATGCAGTCCCCCCGCGTATATCGCTTCGCTTCGAACTCTCTGACTAAAAAAAAAACTAAAGCCCGATCGCTCATCTCTCGCCACCCACAAGTGCAATAATCGAGTTAGGCATCTGGTATTATCGACGCCGATGAGGCAATTTACACCAGTCAGCGCCGAGGAAGGCAGCTCCATCGCAAATCGATTTATCAGCGTACACACGTCGCCCTTATCAGCTTCGATAAACCGAAATATCTTTCTCTCTCTCTCGCGCCAAGGTCGACGCTTTTTTTTCCCTCTTTCTCCACTTCGAGTCTTCTTTCGACGCGTCGCAGCTGAATTATGCCAGCAACCCTTTGTGTGCGAGCGAACGCGCTTGCAGGTATAGCCTAATTCAATTGAATGAAGCCGCGCATTCCGGACGCGCACTTCTTTCTCTGTCTCCGTCTCTCTCCCCTAATGGCCTTACAACGATGCTCCTGTGGGCTCGACGGGCGACCCGTGAGTTGATTGAAATCGCATCGATTCTTGGCACCTCGCTGCCCGGAGTGTCAAGAGTGTGGCGCGGCGGACGATGTTGCCGAGTTAAGGGCTCATTAAAGCCCCGAGAACCGGACTGTTTAACGCCCTGAGCGATTGCTTTAATGGCTGCGGGGGGAGAATTTAGAGGCTAGGAGAGAGAGAGAGAGAGAGCGTTTCGCTGCCGAGTGTGTGCTTGTCGCCGTTAAATAATGTCGGGGAGCTCGAGAAAATGTATGGCGGGAGAGAGATGTCTTCTCGAGTATTTTGTGAGGAAAAATTGCCGGTAATTTATGCCGCCATCTTGGGGGCGGCTGTCTGGTCCGTTAAATTTTTGAACAATATTGACAAATCGTACGGCAGAGCGCTTTAAATAATCTCGCTTGAATCGTAAGTACGCACATCTTCTTTCCTTCTCGCTTCGTCTTTAGCTTGCTTCGTGCTCGGAATAAAAGACTTGCCCACCTCTTCACTAAAGAATACATTACAGTTCTCTTTTTTTTTTTTTTTTTTTTTTTTTCTAAAATACCTCTTGTATTCGGCTTCAATGTCAGAACGGTTACGGCTCTTTGTTGAACATTGGAGTATATAAATTTTTGTAATTATTTTGCATTGCCATTTTATATCCAATTATGCGAACGAGCGAGGTGTGAACTACATGGAGAGCGAATGTACTAAGCTGATTGCCCGGAGCTTTGGTCGGGGAGTTGTGTAACATTTATTGGATTATGCGCGCATCTCGCCTAGGGTTCTTCTTTTTTTTTTCTTCTTCTTCCTCCTCCTCTTTTCCGTTTCGAGCTGCGCGTGCAGACGATTCGGCGGCGGCGGCGGCGGCTGGAAAAAAAAAAGAAGAAGTTCAAGCGCGCTGATCAAACAATCGCTTAGCGCAATTCGGTTGCTCGGCGGGTTGCGTAACGATGCGGTGCGGCGCGCGGACGGTTTACGGGGGGCGTGGCTTTTTTCGGAATTGCGGCCCGAGGAAAATCAAGTGGGTGGGGTACACCATATGCCCCGGAGTTTACGTAATGACCGTATGGACTCGGGATAATTTAATCGAATTAGTAATTTGTACCTCTTTTATTCCCTTTGAGTTGCTCGCTTACGCGCGACGAGGGCTCTTTGTTACCGTCCGAGGATGAGGCGGTAATAGATTATTATATTGGTTCAATAATGCAATTTCCTTGGGTTGGGCAATGCATTTTTAAGAATTTTAAGCTTATGATAATGTTACGTCGGTCTTTTGAGCACAATAAAAATAATTATTACTATTTTAGAGAACGAGAATTTAAAATTTATTTTTGGATTATGCTCGTCATTCCTCTTAAACTAAAAAATTACGTTTTCTCATACGTATATAAAGCAGCTTCAAACTATCCGACACAAACACATTCTCTTATCATTTCAATAAATAAATAAATCGATCGTCGGTCAAAAATAGCAATTAGCCTGATTTTAAAGTGCAAAGTGTTGCACCAGATAAAAGGGCATTAACGACGTTTATATCTTAAAAACAATGCAAAAGAAATTTATTATTGACTTTCATTGCCGGTACAACGTTGTTCCTCGATATTGAAAGTGTTCGCGAGATCTGAAAAGCAGCCTACTCAATGCAAATTAATTCTGCTTCAGTCAAGCATAAACTATTTGACTGAAGTAAAATTTAGCTGCATTGAATAGCTAACTTTCTGAGTGAAGGTAACGCGTGATTAGGCTCGATCAATAGTCGTTTCCGTAAAATATTGAAAAGAAGATGTACATTCTTTTGAAAAAAAAAAGAAGAAAAAAACCATTCCGAGCATATTTTACCGTGTTTATTTTGTTGATTGAAATTCCAGAAATTTCTCAACGTAAAAAGTAAATTAAATAGAAACTGTAATATCCGTAATAATTTGCTGCGACGTTACTTGACTCGAGTCGTACTCGTAATTTATTAATATATGTATCTATTAATTTACAAATCAATTTTCAAGCCATACCGATACAAGTTGGCAAATTAAATGCTCCCGTGTCGCAGTCGAGAGCATTTTATTGAAAGCTCATCCTTATATTTGTAGCCAGGTATTTATAAGTACTCTAAACAAGTGATTTTACGCCGCGGCGAAGCGCAATTACCCCGACTTTATTACAGACTTGAAGATGGATTTTGATACCCGACTCTTCGTACGTACACTCCCGTACTTAACACCGAACCTCTCCTTAAATTTCTCCAAGCAGCCGCGTTTTTACTACACTTTTAACTCCATCGGCCATCAGCATTATCTCGAATCCAAGCGCAAAAAAAAGGCTCCCCTTATCAATTCCCGATGTACGACTAAACCTCTCGCTTATTAAAATTCCATCAAAGCGCTCCGAGAGTCGATGATCCTCGGCGCGCAACAATCCGTCGGGGCGAAAATATCCATAAACCGTAACGGGCCGACTACTTCGCACCTCTCTGTCTCTCTCTCTCTCTCCGGGGCTTAGAAGCTATGCGTATAAACTTTCGTCGTTAAAAGGCGCCACTTGATGGCCCGATACGAGGAGATCGGGAGGCGCTGATAATAAAAGCCGCAGCTCGCGTGTGTCGCAGATAAGCTCGGAAGAGGCGAAATGGCTTTCCGGCGCGGCAGCTTTTTCCCCGCCGGGGCCCTGGATTTACAATTAGTGTAATTTCTGGGCCGTTAACTCGGGATCAATTAAGTGTCGGAGATTTTTTTTTTTTTTATCTTTTTTTGAGAGGGATGCTAAAGGTGTAACTATTTGAAGCTAATTTTATTGGCAGATTTTTATGGGCCGGTTTGCGGGGAGAGGATATAATAATGTGATTTAATTATTGCGCCGTAGTTTTATTATTGTATTTATTTAAAAAATTCTGGGCGTTTATGCGTAATAAAAGTAACAAGTATTTTCAGTCGTTACCAAGAATTTGCCGAGTTTTTTTTTCTAAGTAGTAATTGCACAATATTGTAAAGTATAAAATTTTTCCTTAAAATTATCCTCTTTTAATATTTACTCAAGACAAATTATTCATAATTTATTATACATCTCTGTAGCGCAAATAATAGTTGCAACAGAAAATTTTTCAATTCCTAGAAACGTTACTCGCACAATCCTCAGCTGTTAAAAAGCTCGGATTGACGTGCAAACTGCCGCAATTTTTTACCGGCCCTCAATATATATCCATAATAAACGTAAATGCTCCGAAGAAAATCCCAGTCCATTATTCTCGTAAAAGGCAAACAAAACGAAGCACGTATCTGCCACGGTATTGTCATTCCTCGTTAAGTGGCTCGCTCGAAAAGCGCTTGTCATATATGTATATATATTCGGGCCAGAAAATATTTTCGAATCCGCGTTTTCCCATTAATTTTCGAAGCGTTTTAAACCGAACGTCAAAAGGCGTCGGGTCCGTCTTAGCCGCAGGCGGGCATTGACTGCTTTTTAACGGCCCGTCTTTGTGTTTCTCGCCTCTCCTCCGAGGGCCGCTCCAAATTCAGCACTTTGTGCGAGGGCAACGAGGCTTCTAAAAATAATCCGTAATCGATTCGACAAGTATGAGGCATTGCTTTTTCAAACGACGCCTTTTACGTCGCCGCTGCAATCAATTATGCCCGCGATGCGGCGTCATTTACATTTAATAAGTGCCGTTTCACCTCGCCTCGGTCCTCGATTTGGCGCGATTGAAAATTTATCGGGACGATCCGAATTTATACTTTTTACCCGCATTAATTCGAGAGATGGTCTAGTTTTCCATAAAACCATTTTTCTAATTATATACAACACTATCTGTTAACATTGAACGGCGTCGAGATAAGTTCTTATATTTTATAACCTCATTAAAGCTATGTTAGAACCTGTAAACCCGGCGGAGAAAAATAAACGATTTTTCGTCGCAGCCAAGATTTTACGATAACGAGTACCGGAGATGGTATCAGGTGATTGCACTTACAAAATCATAAATCAACCCTCGAAAACAATCAATTTTGCAGACTTGATTAAAAAAAAAAAAAAAATGACAAAAATCCTCTCCACCCGACCTCCTCAATTTCCATCTCCCACCCGCTATTCCGCCTATAAGATATTGACAATCCTCGCGAATGCCTCGAATAATTATTACTCACCGGAAGCGTAATAATATCCCGAAAATTGGCGGGGGCATTGCCGGGCCGCGTCTTTAGCCGCCGCTCGATGAATGGCCGGCCGGTTTTTTGTTGTTGGCGCGCGAGCGAGTTAGCGGTCAGCGCTTTTTCGACCGGCATCTTCGCCGCGCGGCGATGAGAACGTTTTAACGCGCTTGAAAAAAAAGGAGGGGATCGCGCTGCTCCTCTTTTCTTTTTTTTTTTCGAGCGAGCATATTGTTCGGAGGCGTTCTGTACCGGAGGGAGCCGCGGTATTTTATGTAATTGCTGGAAGTATGTAAAGTGTGTACGCGATTACACAAGTAGCTGCTAATTCTTTTGTCGGCCAATCGCGCCGAGGTGAGAGGATAAACGCGCCGTTCCCCTCATGCACGCGTGCGCCTATTGGCGACTTTTTTTGCGCCTTTCGCCGCCGCGAAGCTGGGGAAAAGGATCTCGGCGCGGCGGTAATGATTTCTTCGATTGTTTCGCGAACGGGAGAAAATGCACCGCGTGCTCAGACTGAATTGCCTGAATTACGCTGGATTTATTCTCGTCGCGAGTGTACACAGTTTCCGTTTGAAATGTAAAAGAATAACTCTTTACAGAGTCGCGTATTTAGTATTCCGCGGGAAAAGCCAGGCTTCCTCTCGAAATCAATTCTCCTCCTCGACAAGCGAGTACAAGCGGACGAAACAAATATATTTTTACCAAACGAACCCTCTTCGCCTCGGCAAGAAAAAACTCGCCAAAAGTCTCAAGTAACAGTTTTGATATCCCCCGGCGGCAGCAGCAGCAGCAGCAGCAGCAGCAGCAGTATATAACAGCAAACCGCAGTAAAAACCAAAGTAAAGGTCAGTCGCGGACCGAGAATCCGGGCGGCGAGTTCGCGCGCGTCCTGGAAAAGAATCTCCTCTCTCTCGCTCACAAAGCTCCTCCGTCGCGCCTCCGTGTTCCCTCCGGTAGCCGCATAGAGTGAGAGAGAGAGAGCGAGAGAGAGTAAAACATACTCATCAGGTTCGACCTCGTCGGTCCGGTGCGGCGGATTTTTTCTTTGGCCTGGGTGCTTGAGAATCGATTGCGGGCCGCACGCGAGGTCGGGGGGGCCCCGGCCGCGCCGCCGCGTCGTGAAAAGAAGGTGCACGTCTCCTCGCCCGGGATAATTGACCGATTTGTGCGGTTTCCTTTATTAAATGCTATGCTCGAGCACGGGACAAAGGAGGGGGGGGGGGCCCACTTGGCCCATTAGCACGCACTTGATCCGTGAGAGCGCACGCGAGGGCCCCGTATTTTTATATTAATAACGGTATGCACAACGCCCGGGAGCCGCTTCGCGGAAAGGACGTACTTGCGCAGCTGCGAGGAGCGAGGCAGAGTCGAAGCTCGAGGAATGCCGAGGAAATTGAAGATACGCGCGAGAGAGAGGGAGGACAAAGAGACCTGCTTTAAATGACGTATCGCTGCTCGCGAAGCTCGGCAGATGCCGGCTTTCGTACTGTCGATACTTATTGAGGATAATGAGCGGCCGGGGCATCGAAATGCGTATAACTTGTTTGGGGAGCTTTGCAGCGAACCAACGTCAACCGGAGTGCGTGCATATTTAATTCGTTCGCCGGAACGATTTCTCGAAGGCATTGCTCTAAATGCAAGAAAAAAAAGCAGACGCGAGTGTCAGAGGAGGAAAAGGGATAAAATAAGACAGAAGCTCACGTGTGGTTTGCAGGCACCCTCCGCCCACCGGGCCTCATTGGCGGCAGCAAGCCCAAGGTAGCGACGCCCGCGGTCGTCTCCAAGATCGAGCAGTACAAGAGGGAGAACCCGACCATATTCGCCTGGGAGATACGCGAGCGACTCATCTCCGAGGGTAAGCCGAGAGCCATATAATACACATATCGACAATATTATGCAATTCACCCGCTCCTCCTTTCCATCGGCTCTCCTTTCAATTATACTTCTCGAGAGATCCCATCGTCGAATTTTCATTCGGGAGATGCGCTTTTTGTTCGCCGAGTGTATTAAGGGACTAACGAGTGTGGTAGCTGATACGCCGCGTGACGGAGCGGATCTTTGACATTCTTTTCGGGTATTACATTGGGTGCTAACGACGCTCGAACGCGAAGACAATGCTTTTACGGTTTCATTCCGGAGGTTGATATCGATCTTCAAAATAGTAAATTTCGAGTGCACGCTTCGACCACTGCAGGGTACTTTAACGAATGATACAACATTTAATTGAAACTCGCGTGAAAACTATAAAGTTCAAATCGAAGATTCGATCGGCGGGCGTCGAGTGTCGGGGTGCATTTTCTTTTAGCGGAGTGCAAATTGAATCAGCAGCCGTAGTGTAATGCCGACTTGTGACTTACGGGTGCGCGTTGTCATTCGGCTACTCTTCCGCATCTTACACTTTCGCCGGGCGGCTCACCTTCTTACGTAAACGTGTCAAATGTCAAAGAGGTATGCAATACGCTTCGACTGGTTCTGCACACCGTTCTAATGAATTTCCCTGCCGGCGTCCGAGAATTTTCAACGAACCTTAACATTCGTTTGTTCCCTGCACTTTATATTCGATTGCCCTCTTCTTTGTTTTGTTCATTTTTCTATTACTCTTATCTTTCAATTTCACAAAAGGCTTTTATTCCAATGTCAGCTGCACTGAAAAAAAAAGTATTCAAAATGATAGGATATTCAGTTAATTTAATGGAATTCTTGGTTGATTCATACAAGGCAACCTGATTTCCATTAAAACAAACGAATATCCTACTGCACACGGAAGTCCAAAATTCTCCATCTAACAAGCCACCCTCCCACCCGCAGGCGTCTGCAGCAACGCGACGGCCCCGTCCGTGAGCAGCATCAACCGGATCCTGCGCAACCGCGCGGCCGAGCGGGCGGCGGCGGAGTTCGCCCGGGCGGCCGGCTACGGCCTCTACGCCGGGGGCCCCCACCCGTACTTCGGCTCCGGCGGCCAGTCCCAGCAGCAGCAGCAGCAGCAGCAGGCCGCGGCGGCGGCGGCGGCCGCGGTCGCCCAGCAGCAGCACCAGCAGCAGGCGGCCAGCTGGCCCGGTGCCCCCGGGCCCGCGCACCCCTGGCTCTTCCCCGGGCCCGCCTCCGCCCTCCTGCTC
>JAWWEO010000021.1:8116104-8173142 GCA_035582975.1 Ormyrus labotus
TACTATCTTTATCTGTACGAATTGGGCGCTTGAAATTGTGTGCACAAAAATTCGATTTTGCGCGTTAATGGGTTAAACTGTATTAAAAGTTTCTTTCTAATTTTATTTTAATTAAAGTGTCTTAATTCTGTTATTATCAGCAGCAAAGTAATAATAAAATATACTGCTCGAATTAAATAAGACTGTCATCATTAAGATAAGACACTTTTGTCCAAACTGCGTGAGTCTTTTAGTCTGAAAAAGAGACCGATATATAAGAAAAGAGCTTTCTCTTGTGCCAACGAAAAGAGAGTATTTCGTTCTAGCGAGCTGAACGCTTAGAAAAACGGGCGATTTTATCTTTTAGTAAATTGAATCTCGTGATTCGATGACGCAACTTTCGGCTCTGAAAGTTCTTGTATACGAAATCGTGTGATTTTCGCCTTCTTAAAAATCGTTAAAGAACCCCTTATCATAGGTAAAAGATTATAATAATTCTTTTGTAATTTTTTTTTTTTACATAATTGTTTATACATTTCGATGAAGAGTAAATGTAATTCTTTCAAATACATTATTCTAAAAAAATAATAATTAACTTTAACGCTATTTTGTAAGTTCTGCCAATACACTACATTATCGTAGGTCGTTAACAAAGCGAAATAATTTTTTAATTAGCATTTCTCGGAAATAAAATATTTATTTGCTTTAGTATACAATCTATGTATCGTGTAATTCAAGTCATTATATCACCTACGTACACGTCTAAATATTTAGTATACTCTACTTTATCTTTTTTCTTAGGTACACATTTATCGCAATAATTAATTTTTTCTTATGTGTTAATCTTTTAGCATCTTTACTTATTTCGAGAAGGCCATAAATGCAGTTTTCTTAGTATTAAAGCTATGATTTTTCTTAAGACAAATTGATATCATATTTAGCTTCTTATAAGAAACTTTTTCAATTTCTATTAAAGTGTCATCATATATGATGTTATTTTTCTGAATATTTATTAGTCAATAAATTATTCATATTCAGCACGAATAACAAAAGTCGTAGTACATTGCGTAACTGCACAAGTTACTGGTTCTTCATAACTTTTAATGCCTTTAGTCTTTACAACTTGAGTTCTACCGTTCAAATAAGACGTAATAAGTTTGTGCATTATAATGTTTTCTAATAAAGTTTTATAATTTGCTATATCAAGTTCCTAACTAAATTTAAAAAAAAACAATGAATATTTCAAAAAGAAATATTGTAAAAAACCAACAAAAAATGAAAAACGAAAACGAACAATAAAAATCGCTCTTCTAGATCGCTAGTTTCGTGGGAATTTAAAAAATTGTTTTTTAATTAAAACATTCATATAACGCTCTCTGTTACTGTCAACAATAGCTAGTCGCTAATTGCTGTAGTATTTTAATTTATATTAAGAAGTCTTATTTCATTCGTAAAATACCATTAATGACTTGTTGCACAGTGCATCAAAACTGCATTTAATTTGTAAAAAATTTCACGCGTCTGTCAGGAGCTATAATTATTTTAAAATTACTATTAAATTACTAGTTAGAAATCAAATTAAAATACACCTTATCCACTACTGTAGTCCAAAATAGAACTTAAGGAGGTTCGATGCCGAAATCAAAATGGTTAGAAATTTCTGAAAACTATTTCAACCTAATAGTATATACGTAACACGATTACTGTCAAATTTTTAGAGCGATTGACAATGTAGTTTTGGAGATAATGTTAAAATCATGATTTTATACGCGGGCTCCTATGGGAGAAAGTTATTGGGCCTTTGATCATGAAAATCAATTGTAAATAATGGTTAGAGAAAGTTAAAAAACCTACAGTTTAATAAAAAAAAACAATCAAAGAACCAAAATGCATCACGATCTTGATCGTTTACAATCACGTTTCACAGAAACATAAGCGGGAAGCCGCTCGCGGAGAGAGAGGGGACCCTCTTTCCTCGCCCCGCGCGACAGATCTATCGAACCTTGTTAAGGATAAATACACCGATGGATATAAAAAATGTGAATTAAATTTAGAAAGCCATTCCTGGTATTTATGATCGTTGAATCCGATACTGGTCGTAAAATTGCTCTATCACATCAGAATTTCGAGATAACCTAACCTAAAAGTGCAAAAAATGATATTTTTGGCTTATTTTGGCAATATCTCATTGTCAGTGACAAAACAAATGAGGTAGAAACTTTTGGAAAAACGTAAAATAAAGACCGAGAAATATGATTTAAGCACAGCAAACTCATACTTTATCCACAGTTACTAATCGCTAACTATAATAATTTCTTTTTGGTTCGGAATACGTACACTTATATTGTGTACTCGTTTTTGCCCGTATTTATTCCAACTGATTTTAAAGTTTTAGACTTAAAACGTATGTATGATTTTAATGCCGCCATTTTCAAATTTATTAAAAGACCAGACACCAATTAAAAATACAATCTAAAACACACGTTACAATTGGTAGAAATCTATTTTGGACAGAACACTTTATTTCTCATTTTATGCTAAATTTGTCTATTGTTCCATTTTTTTTTTTTTTTTTTGTGTGGATGAAGTACGTGAATGCGATGTTAAAAGCATATTTTTCGATTTTCATTTTAAGCTTTTTTAAAAAGCTGTACCTCATTTGGTTTGTTACGGGGGCATTGCCAAAATAAGCCAAAAACAGCATTTTTGGCATTTCTAGGTTAGATTATTCCAAAATCCTGATGTAATAGAGCAATTTTTCGGCCTGATTTGGATTCAGCGACCAAAAATCTACCAGAAATGACTTCCCAAATTTAATCCACATCTTTGATGTCGAACAGTTTAGTTAATATGATTGATTGATAAGTTTGTTTAACAAAATATAATTTAGTGAGATAATGTATAGTCTAATGGAGACTCCAACTTTCTTCACATAATGTGAAAGTCTGCAAACGGATATAAAGCAGATTTAGACGGCTGCTTCTCTCAGAAAACTCTCGGAATGATTCGTCGAATAGAAGAAAGTTTCAAACTACAGAGTTAAATTTTAATAAGTCTATTTAATTACATATAAGTAGATTTTTGAGTTCAACTCGGCCACGCGACACAATAAATCTGTTTACACTAATCTGTCATCCGCTGGTGATTCTTGCTTTGTCCCCTCGATTGACTTGCTTTTTCTATCTTTTTCGACAGCTTTAATTTCCTTTTTTGAATTGCTAATCAATGTTTGAATGAAAGAAAATAATTCTAAAGGTGCCTAGTTATACCAAATTTTATTAAACGTATTTGTTGAACGCAGAAACAATCTTCAACATAAATTAATTTACGAAAGAACTTTTAAAATCATTAACTCATTGGCATCAAAAAGGCGTAGTTCTGTTTACTGACGCCCACCCTGTGTGCAGCCGAGAGCTAACGCGCGAAGAACATGTTTTGAAGCGCACAAAGTGTGAAGCTTTCAATGACTTTTAGGACAAACAACCTTTGCTATGAAAGGTTTTGCACCTACGTACACGCTTAAGAGATGTTAACAAAACTGCTGAAAGGCTACACTATCTATCCTCACTGAATATGCTAAATCTGCTTAATTATAATTTAAATAAAATTTTGCATTTTAAAATATAACAAAAGTTTTAGTTTTTAACAAATTTATGAAGTCACGTAAAATTTTAAATAAAATATTAAGATTAGCAATACGATAGACAAGATACTTATAAATAGCAGTTGAGACAAGCAGAAATTTAAAAGAACCACACTCTCTCAATGCAGTTGAGATGCGTGAAATTAGACAATAAAAAAGGCATCTAATGTATTGGCGAAAATTGAACAAAGTGTCACGGAAATAGGCACTTTTTCTAAGAAAGGCAGACATGAGCTCGCTCTCTCAATAACCGCTACGGCGTATGATAAGGTGAAAGGCAACCAACAAACAACTTCGCACTAATCCGCCAACAAGAAAGACTAAAAATGTCCGAAAATAACCCTCGAGTCCGAGAAAAAAAGTTTTTCAAAGTAATGAATTGTCATTTTTTAATTTATTTCGACGTAAAGGGGCTCATTTTACTTATGTAATCAGATGATAGTTAAGTATGCTGAGAATTTTTTTAAAAACTTTTATATCTTGGTATACAACTACCTTTAACACTGTCTTTACTTTAATAAAAAGAAACATTGATTTGAGCATTAACAAACGATTTTTACATCAAATTGATATAATCGAAACGATTAATATACAATTATATTACTTTATTATTATACTATTTTATTATTATTACTTTATTAAGGGCGCACATAACGCGCGTGATTTAGCTAGGAAGTTAAAAAATTACTGCTACATCCGCTCAAACTCTATGAAATTATTTCTGCTCTTAAATCCTGATATGAAATCATAATATTTTAGTTGTCCCATTATCATTCTAGGATCTACACGATTGCCTTGATAAAATGCGCAATTGCCTCAATAATAACTTATGGTTACATGTGAAAGCTCTTAGGTTATTACACGTTCCAGACAAATACCTTCTTTTTTCACTTTCTAATTTTAATGTACATTTATCGACTTATAAGGTAAGTTTTTAAAAGTAAAATGTAAATTATTTTGTTTACTTTGAAGAAATGTAATAGATTATGCATCTTAAATTATTTTAGATCCGCGATGGATGGAAGCATCGATCAATTTATTTCATACAACTTACTTTACATACAGTTAAACGAAGCTCTTGAAAAAAAAAGTCTGACATAATTAAAATTTAAACTACTTAATTTCATTTTTGGCTTAACTTACGTCTTTTTTTTTAAACTAATTTTTAAAATGTATCTTTACTAAGATATTAAAATGCAAAAAAAAATTCGAACGAAATGAAAACGGAAACCAAATATTTCAATGAACTGGATGCTAATAATACTTTCCAACACGGGTGTGGCCACACTTCGCTTGGGCGAAAAATGTCTCATAAGGTAAATAATCAACTTAAACACTAGTATCAAACTTTAATTTTTACCAAGAGTGCCGAAAAATCAAGCCAAAGTCGTGATTTTGAGGTTAGAGTTGGTATAAATAAGATTTATTCCATTGGTTTTGTTTAAAACTTTGACTATTCCACCAAGCATAATCTGATAAAACCTTGAATATTGTGAAATAAATTTAAGGTAAATAGAATAAACGATGCAAGAGAATACTCTAAAGCATGTGAATTTCATCAGCGGAAGCTAATAATTTTTAAAAAATCCTAATTTAAAATGATATTCAACGTGTAAAATAATAGTTTTTTATGAAACTAAATTTTCCTAATTTCTTATTTAACAAAACACACGTTATTCTTAAAAGGTTAATCAATGCATAAGATGAGAAATGAAATTAAGTACTTGTAAAATTAGAACTTCAAATTTTACTTATAGACTTCAATAACTGGTTTTTATTTAGTTCTTTCATTTTTTCTTGACTGGCAAACTCATTTATATTTATACTGGCAATATTCAACGTGCTTGGCGCTTCTTTTTTTCTTTCTGCGATTACAAACACGATCCTTTTATATAAATTAAGTTTTAATTTATGAATAATGAATTTATTAATAATATATTATTAATTATTAATTTTTTTTTTAAATCAATTTTTAATTTTTAAAGCATACGTATAATATATTAACTTAAAGTTATATACACTGAGAAAAAAGTATGAGTAAAAATTACTATACTTTTTAGTAATGCGGAGACAAACTTGCATTATCCTAAAAAATTACTATACCATCTACTAAATTTTAATATAACTATATCAATGTTTACTACAATTATATTAGATTTTAATATGTAGTATAGTAACTTTTTAGGATAAATCAAGTTTGTTTCCGCATTGCTAAAAAGTATAGTAATTTTTACTCATACTTTTTTCTCAGTATAGAAAATCTGACTGCGCTCCATTTGATTTTGCATAAGAATGATGTTTGATCTCGAGATTGATAAAAGTTTATCTTGGTGTAATTTACCAAACGGTACAAAGTAGCTGATGCAAATTTATATTTTTACAATATCATTACTCTTCTGTAAAGTTTTTACGTAAAACGTAAATTTTCCCTCTGCCGCGAAAAATATATTTAAAATAACCGCAGAATTTCAGTCAAAGATGACAATCGCGCGTTGTACTTTTAAGCAGGAAGCGAGTTAATGCACTTGCGCAGATAATAACGCGATTCGAGATAGGCGGTGAAATGATTGCGATCGCATCTTCTGTAATTTCCTTCGGCCGCAAAACTGATAATATTCGCGAGTTTCTCAAATAACATGATGTAACGCTCGCCTTTTGAATCGTTAAGCAGGCAAATAAATATTTTTCAACGCTTAAAAGTCAGTCAGAGTAAAAGGAGGCTGAAGCAAACGGGAGTCAAATGCGCGACATTAAGCGTACATCGATCACGAAATTAATTACGCATGTTTTAATAAATTATGCAATTTCATTTATCGATATATATGGATAACGGATTTCATCCAAGTGTCAGTATTAATTAAAGTCCTCCTTAATTATTGGCTCATAAATATCGCGCATAAAATTTACGACTTTCCATAAAAATATATACGAGTCGAAAGATTCGAAAAACGCGATGCGAGCAATTACGCGAGAATTACCGATGTAAATAGCTAAATTAAATCTAAGGCTAATTCAAGGCCGATGACTATTTGTTTTTAAGCCTATCGACGGCAATATTAATTATGACTTTATGAATGAACATTTTCGACGTTATCGAATTTGCGAATATGTATTGGCCGTCGCCTCGAATTCAGTAGCCATTGATTTTATTTATTTTCACATGCATAAAAGATTCGCCGCAAGTATATACAATCGCGTTAAGCACATAGATACAAATTAAAGACACGCGGAACTAATAATTATGAAAATTTTCAGCTTCGTATTTTAGCATAATGCAAGGTCGCGCGTTAATAATATATATTTAAATGACCAACCTTCGGGAGCATTTTTCTGAATTCCCACCATTAAGTGGGATTGTGCCCCTTTATAGTTTAGAACAATCCCTATAATTATCTTTAAAACGCGATCATTCCGAAGCACACTGACTTCTTCCCCTGGCTACCAAGTCATTTTCAAAATTGCAAAACTGCCCGAAAAAGCCCGAAATCGAGCGCCTAACAAAAAAAATTCTTCCTCGATATCTGTCGAAACAGAGGGCGACGGCGAGGACGGCAGCCTGGACGGCTCGGAGCAGCCCAAGTTCCGGCGGAACCGCACGACCTTCAGCCCGGAGCAGCTGGAGGAGCTGGAGAAGGAGTTCGAGCGGTCGCACTATCCGTGCGTGTCGACGCGCGAGCGGCTCGCCTCCAAGACCTCCTTGTCCGAGGCGAGGGTGCAGGTGAGTCCGACCGAGAGAGAGAGAGAGAGAGAGAGAAAGAGAGAGATAACGACCGCCCCGGCGTAATGGCTTTCCTTGAAGCGCCGAGCGCTTCGGGTGAATATGTCGATGCGAGGCCCCTGACGGCCTGGGAATGCGGGCTCGCGGGATTGGAAAATCGCTTCGTCGGCGGGGAAAAAGTTTTGATTTGCTTCGGGAGAAATCAATTACCGGGAGTCTATTAGAACTCCGGATTATGGAGTTTAATTTCGCACAAGTTTTCTCGTATAAAGATATGGAGGAAGCCTCGTCCATTAGGTCTGAAGAGTTAAAATCTAAGAAAAGTCGATTTTCCTTGAAACACTTATAACTTCTCAACAGTTAATTGGGGGGTACTTTAATACTCGGCATTCGGAGGGAATTCGAATTGAATAAAGATTCAAGCGAAAAATACACTTATGAAATTTTAGTACATTCTTTTTTTGCTACTTTATTACTTTTGAACAAATAATGATTTTTGGAAGTCTAAGTTTCTGTAAAAAGCCAGCCGTTTGAGATTTCTTTATTACACTTATTAGATAATTCACCCGAAGCGTTGCAATTCAAGCCATTAGCTTAAAAATAATTTTATTTACTACAACCCCCAATAAATCCCCCATACCCCGACCACAAGTGTGTGCGCCTTCTAACAAGAGCTAACGTCGTGACTCTTAGGTTTGGTTTTCCAACAGACGGGCCAAGTGGCGGCGCCACCAGCGCATGAACCTGCTGAAGCGCTCGCCGCCGCCGCCGCCGCCTCCGCCCCACGCAACCTCCGCCACCTCGAGCACCAGCTCCAGCGGCAACCAGCAGCAGCAGCAGCAACCGGTCGTCGGGGCTGCAGCGCCTCCGCAGCCACAGCAGCAGCAGCCACCGCCGCCAGCCTCGCAATCTACGCCCTCTGCCGGCGGGGCAGCGAGCACCGCTAGGCTCCTGGGCAGCGGCGAAAAGAGCGCTTTCCGCGCGGTCGAGCGGCCCCAGAAGCCCAGCGCCTTCCGGGCCATCAGCCAGCTGCTGGCCAACGACGAGGACAGGCACCCGCGGCCGGCGGCCTCGAACGCGACGACCTCCACCCCCATGGAGGAGGACGACGAGGACGAGGAGATCCAGGTGCAGGACTCGCCCGGCGCCTGGCGGGACCGCTGGATGGAGCAGCAGCCCCTCGAGCTCACGAAGCACGATCGCTGATGACGCGCCGCCGATCAGGGCTCTTGATCCTCGAGCTAGAATTTGTCGCTGGTAGACGAATCGGTGAGGCTGCTGGTTCGAAGTCGTCGCGCGTCCAGTCGCGCGATCCGTAGCGATCGTTCGATCGGCATGAGAGGAGTGTGTCTTAAACTCGAGATTAGACGAGAAGCTAGATCGAGATTCGAGATCGGTGTATAAGGCCAAAGGCGTCGATCGGCAATGCTAATCGGTTAGCTGCAAGATCTCGGTACGCCGACAAGTCGCGCTCGAGCAATCGGTTCCAGAAATAAGTCAACCAGCGAACCGCGACCGTCGGGTGTAAATATTGTTTCATAATTTATCAGCGGCGAGGAGCCGACCGGTTAATTAGCTAATCGGTTATTAACGGTCAAGAGCCCGCGGCGCGAGTGTGTTATATATATATAAATATAAATATAAATCTACAAATCTGAAAAGACTGTCTTTCACAAATGAAACTTTCCTACAACGACATGAAAATTGGTGGTGTGCGTCCGAGGCAAGGTGTGTGCACCAAAGGATCTAACGTCTCTGCGAACTAGTCCTAAAATCAGTGTGTAAAATATAATAAGCGGAAGGATGAAAGGAAAGCTGTAAAATTCGCACCAACCACACAAGATTACACTTAGAACGGACACGTTATATATACACAGACACGTACAAACACGCGAATGCAGAATGTGTGCTGTCCCTCGCATGTAACAAGTGTAATTGTAATATTTCTTGTAAAAGACTTTTGATTATTTAAATGAAGCGCGCCGTTTGTACAGAGAGACTTCTGGCCTATGTGTGTGTTATTTGCCTGCCCTTCCCCTCTCCCAGAGCCACCTTCTTCTTCTTCCCGCAGCTATTTCGAGAATTAAGACAAGAAACGACTCTCCCGCTCTCGATTAACTCGAATCCGGCGAATATTCGGAAAGGATCTGGCGTGTAACGTGTCGCGAGCGAGGGAACTGGTTTTTCCCTTCGTGTCGCGAGAGCGAGAGGAGAAAGATTAAGAGTCGCACTCAGCCGCGCTCCCGGTACAAATTTCGCACGCGCTCTCTGTCTCTCTCTCTCTCTCCCGCTCTCTGCCTCTCTCTCTCGCCGGCTATAAAGTCGAGCATTACACTCTCGATAAAGTCGCTTGAACGAGCGGCGCGTCAATTTGCATTTTTCCTTCTCACCTATTTCTCCGGGCCTTATCTGGGGGCCCTGTTGGAGCCGCTTCTTGTTGCTCCTCGCGCCTCTCTCGCTCCTCCGCTCGGCCGGTTCGTATCTCGAAGCGCGTCGATTTCGGGGCGGGAGCCCGAAATTTATGAGTCGTTGGCTCGCTCGCGCACAAATAGAGAGCAGAGCTGCTCTCTCTCTCTCTCTCTCTCTCCGAGAGTAGCAGCGACGGCGGCGGCGGCAGCGGCAGCAGCAGCTTCTAACTCTAGAAAGAGAGGGAACGTAACAATTACTATCTGCGAGCGATCGGCGCGGCGAAGATTAACGATCTTACTCGGGGCCGAGGCACATTAAAGTCACCTCCTCCTTTTGCCAATGAGATATTGCTCGGAGTCACGTCCGCGCATGCGCAAAGGCGTGGGACGAGCAAGACCGGGGCAGTAAAAGAGATCGGGCCGCCGATCGCTAATTCGCGGCTGCTCTCCTCTCCTACCTCGCTCTCTCGCTCTCTCTCTCTCTCTCTCGCTCTCTCGCGCCTCGAGCTCAATTAAGCGGAAAGCCCCCTTAGACCACTTGTTATGTGCGCCCGGCAGCTTTTGTCTCCTCGCGTGTGCGCACGCGCGCGCGCAGCCTCCTGTCATGAGCCCAGCCAGGCGAGAAACCGAGAAAACGAGAAGGAGCGGCTAGGATGCTGTCGACGTGATGTACAGCGACAGCCTCGATAGCGTTACAACGGCTACTAACCCTTTCTCTCTTTCGTACGCCTTTATCTCTCTCTCTCTCTCTTACCGGCTCCTCCCGCCTCCTATATACTCCCTGCAGAGCTCCTTTGTTGCTGACTCTCCAGAAATTAGACGATTTTTCAGGGGGAGAAAAGGGAGATAGAGTTATCGGGCCGCCGGCCCATTAGCATCTTTATAGAAGGGGTGCGATTTATTTGCGCTCAATTATCGAGCGCCGCCGCATGGGAATTTCGAGGAGTGAAGGTATACCACTGATGGATTTCTGGATAATAGAGTTGGCATGCTTCTTGCTTCTTGCCCGGCTCTCCGCGGAGGGAGGAAGTGTTTTGCGCTCGTAAAACGATCGTAAAACGGACAAAGGTTTCTAACGAGTGCGACCAGTTTAACGCTCGTTAACTTTTCAGCAAATCGACGGAGTAACGAGAAATCTGTCGAATGCCAACTATATGTTAAAAGCGATTCGAGCATGTACACCTCCAACCCCCTTTTAACACCGCAAAAACAATCGATCCGCGTTCGAGCCCTCGATTTCCCAATGCCACCTCCGACCGAAGAATTAATTAGCCCGCGACTCATAATTAGCGCCTCGGCACACGGCAATTCTATCGATCACTGTCGGCTCGCGTTACTCCTTGCATACGTACTCGCAGCCGCGGCTCGGGAGAGTATCGGCTCGCCTAAGCCTACACACATACGCCGACTTATCGATTACTGCGCCGCTCCGGAGAGCCCAGAAGAGAGACACTCGCGCGAGAAAGCCATAAATTTCCGTGCGAACTACAAGAGAGACAGAGAGAGAGAGAGCCTTTTTCGAGAGCCTGTTTGCCAGCGGATAGACGAGACGACGCTCCGGCGAAAATGTTGCTTAATTATGTTGAGGAGCGAGCTGAGGGCCAAGTGTGTCGGGCGCCCTTTTACGGCTAAATTTTACGGGGTTTTATAGAGAAATTTTTAGAGGGAGGGAGAGCTACCGGTCCGCTTAAAATTCCCTCGGCGAGGAGCGCGAGTAATTTCGAAATAAGTCACGCGTGCGCGATATGTTCCGTCGATCATCGCGTACGGACTATTATTCAGAGAGGCTAAAGAGGAGACTCTTTTTCTTTTTAAAAACCTCCCGCTCGCTCGTCGGCGTATAAAACGTTGATAAATCAACTTTTCTTCGATTATGTAACACTGGATATTTGGAGGTCCAATTCGAAATTTATCGAATCGAGCTTTCGGCGTAAAAATCGTGTTTTCGACTCGATGTTCGGGAGCTCTGGTGAATATTGTTTACTCAACGAAATCTTATCTAATTAAGTTCACCTCTGTTCTTTTGAAATAATAATTGCTCTTATCTTTCTGGTGGAGACACAGTTGTCGGCTTATAGGCCACGAGGAAGTAATCAACTTTTGAACGCCGTGTTTGCTTATTATTTCCATTGACAATTGAAGCGGATTGAAGTTTGGCGGCGTCAGAACACATGATTCGGCGGTTTTCACTTTTATTTTGTTCAAAAATTACTTTAAACGATGACGAAGCCTTTGCGGCGTACTTTTTTTCAGAAAATAAGATAATCGCTAAAACTTCTTTTTAATCAAACGTAAAATTAAAATGTATAAATAAAACTATAACCGATACAGTAGATTGATGATCGACATAAAGAAAGTTTTCTTTTTTACCGATACGAATCACAAATTTTACATATTCGAAATTTTCAAGTACATAAAGTATGATAAATTAGGTTATATTTTACAATTGGGCACACAATATTACAAAGAATTATTAATAAAGGCAGCAAGTCGCTATAACTGATTATTATGATATCGTCTATAGAAGTCTGTATAGGAGCTCACAGTATACCCGTGGATTGATTGTGTATATTTATTGACTGCAGATAGCAGTCTATAAGTGATTTATAGTCCTATCACAACAGCCATGAAATAAATTTACTCGAAGCTAAACGTATTTCACCCTTTTGCGTTTTTGTTGCCCGAACTTCTTTTGGATTCCCATTACGGTGTTCGGTGAATATAAACTAAATTAAACACCAGCAGTATTTATTTAGAACACCACTCGCTCTCGACACTTTATTCGCGTTCATCATTCAGGGCGCGCGAGGCAGTTAAAGAGAAACGCTTACAATTTATCCCCAGAATTCGAGACTCGGGGCTGTAATTTTATCAATTAAAACCGCGCGTAGCTTTACGCGCGAAAGAAAACCGCGCGGTGCATTTACGAGTACACGATACTAGACGTGTAGCTTATCCTTTTAGCTTTAACGAAACCGGTTCGGCTAATAAGTCTCGCGAGCCTCCAATAAGTTAATTCCCGCAAAGGGCCAGAGGAGAAAACAGTGTTAAGCACGCGAGCCTCTCGCGCCGTTTTTCCAAAGACGCCTACTACGGATCCTCCGCGCTCTCGATGTTTAAACAAAGAACAGGGCGGATAAACGAAAGGCGGTTCCGCTGCCAAAACAACGTTGGCACCGATCTCATCCTCCCATTATTTGGCCAGACGTATATATATATACCCTCGGAGGCACGCAGCCAGGCGTGACTTACGCACCAAAGCGGCTCGCATAATCCTCTCTCAGCATGAAGAATCGCGTGCATCCATTGTGGCCGTCAGAGACAGAGAGCCGCGGGTATACAGTTCCCGCGCGTCAAAAAGTAATTCCGGGTGCGATCCCGGCTCGATAACTCCGCCGCCGCCGCCGCCGCCGCCTCGATTATTCCCGTCACGGGCATACGAAATTTCGTCAATCCCTCATGCGTGCGTATCATCCTGCTGACTGATCGGCCTCGTAACGAGGGGCCCTCCCCCCCTCGCTCTCTCTCGCGTGTACAGAGAGAGAGAGAGAGAGGAGAATTCGCGATCGATTTCAGCGCGGCGTGCCGATTTCCAATTATCCCTCATCTTCCCGTCAAAGCCAGGCTGCTGCTGCTGCTGCTGCTGCTGCTGCTCTCGCTGCGTGACTCGCTCGTATATGTATATACAGATAGGCGCGTAATTGCGCCGGCTGTAATTGCGCCTGCGCAAATAGGCTGCCGGTAGGCAGGTGGTCCACGAGGAGAGAGAGAGAGGAGAGAAAAGAGCCTCTCTCGCGAGAGATGGCTACCGAGAGTGCGCAGTCACGGGGGCCCCATTACCGATCGGCTCGCGGCAACGGCGGCGGCGGCGGCGCTTTATTAGCCGCCCAGCGGGGGCGGACGCTAATTCCTCGGGCAGGCGAAAGGTGATCGAGCGCGAAGAGAACGAGCGAGCGTAAATTTACACGCATTAGAGGCGGACGGGGCCCCCTGCCGAGCGGCCAGAGCGGCCAAGAGCGGAGAGCTCGATCTAATTCGCCGGGACAGGCCGCATTCCGATATTCGGCTACCGCTTCTTCTCCCGCCTGGCCTTCCCCGCGCCGCCTTTCATAACGCCAATCAATTACGGCATCGACGCGCCGCTCTTTATAAGCCGGGGGAGAGGAGTTTTCGGAGAACGCCGAAAGCCGACGGGAGGCAGAGGGCACACCTTTGTTCGGGGAACCTGGCGAAATCGCGTAAAACCCTTTTTTATTATAATATAATACACCGCCGAACGCCGAGGGATTAATATTTCGGGCTTCCTGCCTCGATCGCCGCTTGGGTAAACAATCTTTCGGGAAAAAAAAAGGCGGAAAATCTAAGGAGAACGAGAGACGATTAGGCGGTACAATTCCCAGGGCTTGGTGAATATTGGCATTTTGGATTTATCAGAAAAAGCGCGCATATCCCCCCACCCCCCCGAGAGCCGGTCGGTCGGTCGCGCGCTAATTTTTCGGAGGCTCTAACCGGGCTCCGCTCTCCTAACGATCCTGGCCGGCTCGTCGCCAACGACTCTGGATCGTCTCTCGAGCGGCAGAGTGGATTAAGCGAGATAGGGCGGAAAGAGCCGAGTCGTATATATTCCCGCTCGACAAACGACGCGGCTCTCGAAAGCGAGCAAAAAGCCCGCGCTGCCGCGGCACACACAGGTAGCCGAACGAAAGGAGGCGAACGGCAGGAGGAGGAGGAGGAGGAGGCCAGGCACTCTCTCTCTCTCTCTCTCCTCTTGTTCGCGTCGCGTCCTCCTTATCTGCGCTTAGCATCGCGGCGAGGGAGAGAGAAAGAGAGCTACAGCCGTTCGGTAATTAGGCTCTCGAGTCCGTCCGAAATTTCGCGCTGCAGCTGCGCGGAAATCTAATATTCAAATGCCCGGCAGGGGGGCTCGGATTTCGGTTCGACGACCCGCCTCGAGTTACTCGGACGCCACAAACGCGCCGCGCGAAAGCTCCTACCGGGCTTTCCGTGAACGCTCCGCCAAATTTACATTATACTCTCGCGCTTGACGCGTCTCCCTCTCTCTCTCGCGCAGCTAACCCCGCTTCCTCGCTCTCCGATCATTCTTTTTCGGGCTGCCGAAGCTGAGCAGAGAGAGGAGGGAAAGGAGACGCGCGAGGAGAGACGCGTTGTACATGCATGGAAGCCCTTTTGCTTCGCTTAGCAGAGCGAGAGCGACCCATTTTTTCGACACTTTTTTGGGTTGCCCGGATCACCGGGGAACCTTCGTTGCGTTTTACAGCCCTTTTTGGCCCCCGGAAAAATTGCCGACTTCGCCTATGTTATATCGACACTCTAATTGGAGACTGGTCTAGAATTAGCGTCGCCAGTTCCTTTGAGGGATCCTGCTGAAGAGAGATGCATGAACCGGGGAGATTGAGTCCTGGATATATGTTTGCGATAAAAGAATGTTAAGAGGCCTCCGACTGGAATCGCCGCGGCGATAAAATTAAGTCGTCCCGAATGATTTAAATGTCGCCTTTACTTGTTCTTCCGCATCGGGGATCTCCTTAATCCATTAACTCCGAGCAACTGGGTTTTTTGCCTGAGAAAATAAGAGCCGAGTGAAATCGTTTATATATATATATATATATATATATACGAGCTTTGTTTTATGACGGTCAGGTGTATCTGCCTTTTTTGGATCGAAATTAAATTTTTATTTTTGTAACTAAATTAAAGGCAATTTGGATGATTTCGAATGAATGGCGATTGTGCCGGAAAGCGCAAGAAAAGATTTCAGTGAGCCAAAGAAAGCAGATTGCGATTAAAAAAGTTAATTATCAGGCCCACCAATTTTCGTCACACGAGAAATACTAAGTAGTTATGAAAGTTACACGCTTGACAAGTTAAAACTCGCCGACCGACTTGATAATCTTTTGATCTCGGCATCACATCACTAAGTTCGGGATTAGCCCTTTCTCTTCTCCTCCCAGGCGAAATCTCCGCAGAAAGCTGAGTTAACTCATCCAAATTAAGATGATTCCTTACAAAGGCCCAACTCTCCCCGGCAGCGACATCCTCGTCTCTTTCTCTCTCTCTCTCTCTCTGAAAAGCTGCAAAGATATCCGGCCGAAACGAGTTAAAAAAGGGTAGCAGCGGCGATTACTCGCGGCGCGCAAATCGATGCGCGCGAGCTGAAGCCTCGGCGCACGCGAGATTCATTGAAAGGCGCGCTCAGAAAATCCAGAGCTAGAAACGGCCGCGGCGGCGCGGTTCACGCGAGCGTCTTATTTTTCAGAAAAAAAAAGGAAACAAAAAAAAAAAAAAAAGAAACAGAAGTCGCGCGCGTACTTACACACAGCATCCCGCGAAGGCCGAAGATGATGAGGATAATGACTCTTTGGCCTGATGATGATGATGATCGAAGGGCTGCTCCTTCCGTTTGCGTGCAGTCAATTTGCGGCACGCGATATGCGCGCCGCTGCAGGACCGCGGCGCGCACGCATGCACGCGCGAGTATACGAGCCGACGAGCTTTCGGCACTGCAGGTGCGCGCTTTCTCTCTCTCTCTCTCTCTCTCTCTTTCCCTCTCATCTCCTTTATTTCTGGAGCAAGGCCGCGAAAGGTACCTGAATTTACCCCGAGCGGTCCGGCAGGCAGCTCTCCTGGCTGCGGTCGACGAAGCAGAGGCGGGAATTACGGTGAGGAAGTCCGCCGGCAGAGGGCGCCGCAGCCGCTGTTGGTAAGTGGATCGGAGGAGCCTGCGACCCGCATTCGACGGTAATCGATGCACGAGACTCCGCCAGTACGCGGAGAGAGAAAGAGACAGAGAGAGAGAGAGAGAGCTCCGGAATTTACGTGCCGCACTCGCACATTCACGTATATAGCTGGCGAGTGCGTCAACTCGGGGGAGAGCGCGACGACTGCCGAGGAAGGGGATTATTCTTTTCGAATGCTTTTCATGCGAGATTGAATGGGTTCTTTTTGCGGGGGAAGGGTTTTCAGCGGGTTTTTTTTTTGCCGCGGCTCGCCGAAGCCCTCGCGCAAATATTGACGGGGTTTCAACCTGATTTCCGATGCTTTCCGGATTAATTGCGTTATGATGAGCTTTTTTGTTAAGGAGGACGGACGGTGGATTTTGCCGCTCCTCGAGAATTGATGCTCGCGAATTCCAGTGAGAATCGAGCGATTTAAAGTATTTTTAAAGCAGGGAATGGCAAAGTCAATAGAAATGTCAATAAATCTTAATTTATTAGCTAATAAACAATTCATTTAATTTTGCCGTTCGCGTTTTTCTTTCGTGAACGGTTCAATAAATTTGTTTATAAACAGTTTTTTTGACACTGCTGACGAAATCCCTTACACGGCGATAGCTTACGTGGAGAAAAAATGTTCAATAAAAATTACTTTACCTTTACTTAAAAAGTGAAATAAATATTTCAAAAATTAATGAAATAACATTTTTATAACTGAAATATACAAAGAACACAATAAAGTAATAAATACATAACAATTCTTTGAAAAAAATTCCATTAATTGATAATTAATAATAACTGAAAGTTATGACGTGAAAGTGGCATCTTTCCGGCACTGGTGGGGAAGATGCAACATACTTACAAACAAGATTTAACTTATATTAAACTTGAAAATATAATTACAATAAAGTCTTTTTTTCTCTCAATAAATACTTTTAATGTTCTTTAACAAAAAAATAATAAATAGTCGGTGGTATCTTACCCCGCCCTTTTTTGTAGCATCTTTCCCCAATTGATTGTAAAATAAAAAAATTAATTTAATCTAAAAAAGATTATTTTCTTATCTTTTAATGGTGGTGTTTTATTAAAGTTTATTCAATGATCTAATTAACGTATTTTTTTTAACATTATTACAAACCAAAGCTTGAAGAATGATGTTTCAATTTGTTGCAAATTTTAGATCGAGAGCTACTAGCTTCGACGCTGCTCGAAAGGAAACTGATAATGATGATAAAATCCTGAAGTATTTAAGGCGACTGAATAAGAAAATCATAATAAACAAATCTATCAAGCATTTTTTGCGATTTGTTTACAAACAAAGAAAATCTTGCATTGCGGCGTCTTCCCAAAACTGGCATCTTCCCCCGCTTTATCTTATAGAGTATAGTAATTTTTTAGGATAATGCAAGTGTCCTAGCATTACGAAAAGGTATAGTAATTTTTATTAGAACATTTTTCTCCGTGTACAAATCAGTTTACAGTTTTTATATTAAATATAGAAAGCAAATTTCCAGGAATTCCTGCACAGTTCCATAATTACATATTCTTTTCATGACGAACTCAAGGATGTCGAGAAAATTCTTTTATTCCACGTCGACGCGACCAACATTGACGTAAATATTGCCGACGCACATTGTACACACGCGGGTATATTAAATGCGCACATACAATTCGAACTTTGCATTCGATTAATTAATCAGTGAATTTGTATCGACGTTATATTGCGGAGCGTTCGGCAACTGCATGTGTGAGTGAATTTGCACGTAATTGCAGATACGCGAAAGTCAGTGAGAGAGGCATAATTCCTCCGGCGTTCTTGAAATGCGATTGGATAATTGTAGGCTTCTTTCGCGCATTCAAGAATTTTTTCCGACACGCAACACTCTGCATGCTCACTAAATGCCCGCATTCAGACAGTCGAACGGCGTGGCGTGTTTATTATTTATACGTAAGAATACGAAACTTGGGGTTTTTTTTATACGTTTCGAAAATGCAATCGGGCAAATTGAAAAATTAGCAGCGTTTACGGGCTTTAATACGCTTAAATTTAATTGTGTAATTTTGATTAAGAAAATTATCCTGATGTAGATAAAGTATATGTCTAAAACTCCCGTGAAAACTTTGAAACTCAAGTCGTTTTGAAAAATATGAAAGTCCGCAATTTGAGTTTTTAGAGCGAGGTCAGAGAGATACAGTAAATTTAATATTTTGTATTTAACTTTAAAGTTTGAGAGTTAAAACTCTTTCGCGGAGTGAATTTTTTTTTTCTTTTGTAAAAAGGATCAATAAACTAATTTTTTATGTGCAGTCAATAATTTATTTTTATTTAGAAAATTTGTTGCAGAGCCACACAACTTTGCCGAACAAGAAGAGATATTTTTCAAAGTGCAAACTTTTTTGAGTACACCCCGTTTCGCCTGTAAAAATGTAAAAGCTCCGAAACTTCTTCAAATGTACAATATAACGTACATACATTACAGTAAAAACTTTAAAAAGCAACAAGTTTCGTCCGCCATTCCTCAGCGAGGAGCACACCAAGCTAAAAACCGGCGCGCGGCTCCCATTTCCTCGTTATCTCCCAGCGGAAGACTGAACTAACCACCGAAAATTATATCCTCCACGTCCACTTCCGAAAAAGCATCGGCGCCCGTTGCCTTTTCCCGCGGAGCGAGCGACCGCACCGGGGGATAACCCAGAGCTCGCTTGCGCAATATTCTCCTACGTAAATCCCTAGTTGGCAGCGCCGCTGCGAAAGCTCGCATCGGCCGATTCGCGGCGGGGCCTGCCGCTCGGGTTATCGGCACTCGTCTCGTTAGTCAGCTCCGCGATGCTCTTACGCTCGCTGCTCGCGCTGCTGCTGCTCGGGCTGCTGCTACTGATTGTCCTGGTGGGCTCGGCGAGGGCCGGCGAACCGGCCGCGGAGGTGCGCGTCGAGAGCAGCATAATCACGGCGCCGCGCCGTCAGCGCGTGGGAGGATGCAAGCGGGGCCAGCTGCTGGACCGACGCGGCAAGTGTAGGACGCCCTACTGACACTGACTGACTGTACATATTACGCGCGCCGCGCAAACCTCCAATCATCCAATTTAGCGTGACGCGCCGCGCGGCCAGATAATCTGCTTCGGATAGATAAGCCCGCGAGCCGAGCTGAGCGGCGGCCAGTTGCCTCCGACATGCGGCTGCTGCCGCTGCTGCTGCTTCTGGCGGTACTCTGCTGCTGCTGCTGCTGCTGCTGCTGCTGGGCGCTGGAGGCTGAGGCCGGCAAGGACGGGGGCAAGAGGAGGTTCATACCGTTCTACAGGGACGAGGCGAGCAAGGTGCAGGAGGGATCGATCATCAACGTGCCGACGCGCTGCCCGCCCAACATGCTCAAGGTCGGCAACCGCTGCCGCACCGTCTACTGACTGATAAGGTATATAATCGTCGATACATCGGAGGCGTCGACGCGCGCGGCTCTTCCTGGAACGGCGCAAGCGGGAGGAATCAGCCGCGATTCGCGTTAATCAATAGAGGTGCCGTTGATGGGCGACGAGCGGCGGAATCCTCTCGATCGCCTCTTCACGGTGGGACTGTTTTAGATTTTGCTGGACTGGTTCTTCAATCGAGAAGGCGGCTGGTTTTAGCGAGATTTTAATGGGAAGCTCTTTTGGCAAAGGTTAATTGGATTCTTTAGTCGGGGGAACATTTTTTTGTGAAATGAAAAGTTACAGGAATTTTGTAACCAGTAGTAATTCTCGGCACACTTTGTTTCTTGTTTACGAATGATACGAGATAAGCCGGAACAACTATGCAAAAAAACTTTAACTCAGATTTGATTGAGAGATTACGACAGATTAGAAACGCTACAAATTCTTCTATACGACATATCTGACATTTTAAACGCTAACTCTCGAAGAAAAAGAATAAATCAAGTTTAATTAAACTCGAATTTAAAACTGAAACTGTCAGAACTATTTTCCAAGAAATGAAAAGCGAAGCCATTTATCGATCTGCTTATAAACACGGAGTGCCGAGTCATTCACTGCCCAGCTTAGAAATAGAAACTTCTCTCTCCATTGTGCCCATTGATCCGCCGTCAAACAAACTAACGAAAGAAAGATAACATTACTCGCTGAATCCCCTCATCGAGCGGCAATCGCGGGCAAACAACTCCTTGGCATTGCAAATCCACACCACCCCGCCGACAAACGAAATCAGCCTTGCAGTGCGCGGCGGGCGCCTCGAAATCAGCAGTCTCTTTCAGGAAATTGCGCACATACAATTTAAGCGATAAGAAATCCCGGAGTTTGCAAACAATTTCGCCTCCCTCGGATTTTTCAAGCGAGCCAGAGAGAGAGATGCGCGTTTAGATGGGCGCTCCGCTTGTTTAATTTTATAACCCCGCGAGCGAAAAAACTCACTCTCCGCTCGCTCTCTCTCTCTCTCTCGTATATAACTCGGTGTGTTCCGCGCGCGGAGCTCTTGAAAGATACATAAACTCGCGAGCGCGGCTGCTGCTGGAAAATTTTAAGGTCAAGCGCGTTTTTATTATATCCGCTCAATAATTTATACGCCAAGCGGAGAGGCGTAAAAGCCGGCCCGATGCAAATGAAAAGTTCGAATTTTCGGTGCGCCGCCGAGCAGACTTTTTAGAGGCGACAGCGGCAAATGGTCGAAAAGTGCCCGGGCGCGTAAAAGAATTTATTAATATTTCTTCGAGGGAGAGGAGTGGAGGGGTCATGCATGGGGAGTGTATAAGGAGTGCTTGTTCTAGGTGCTTGATAAAAATCAGCTTTTTGCTATGACGAAGTACATTTGAGGTAAAACTAATTGTATATTATTCTAGTGCTGACCTGATTTAGGTGAATTTATTTTCATAAATTAGAGTTGGATTTACATACTGAAAGCTAAAGTTAAATAATATTTTCTCTTCGGCTAACTAGAATAATAAACATTTCTCTTTTTAAAAGAATTTTAAAGCCGTAAAGGAATTGGATGTGTGAACAGGTTATTATTTCAAGTAATCGTATTACTTTTTTTATCTGATTTTAAAAGAAACGCTTTATACAATTTTTCTGGGTTTTTACCAATTTGGAAAATTTAAAATTTTATTAATTAAAAAACTAATAAATCAAATTCAAATTCCTTTGAAAATAAAAGCTCAATACTCCTTTCATAAAGGATTAAAATTTTTCAGATTTCTACCTCTGGAATGATTTTTAATTTTCATGGTTTTCTTCATAAATCATTTTATATATAAAAAAAATCGAGCTTTTCCGTGCTTAATTAAAACATCGAGCATGAAAAACATTAGTTGGAAAAGTGAAAAATGAAAATTTCTCCCTTAATTTACAAGCATCAAGTAGATCCGCAATATTTACCCGATCAAAGCTTCGACAGAATCGCGCCTCGCGCCTGCATTTTTAATTAATTAGATCCTCTTTGCCTATAACAGCGTATAAATCAACGAAATCATAAAAAAGCTCGTGTACGTTTCGAGACATAAATTACCGCGACGCTTCTACCGCAACCCAAATATATAATATCGAATGAGCGAGGCTCCGCACCGAGAGATAATGTGATTAAACTTCACGAAATAATACGTATAAAAAGTAGCTGAAACTATCCAGACGCGCGGCATCAGTTCGTTAACTTCGAGCCCACTTTTGCCAACTTTGTCGATGCAGTTTTTTAATTCGCTTTATTTTTAAACTGATGCCGTCGAGAGGAAAACTCTGACTTGACTGGGCTTCCGGCCGCTGCGGTGAGCCATTGTTTTTTTTTCTTTTTTTTTTTTTGACGCTCGAATCTGCCACTTATCTGCCTCGTAGAAGTCACTCAAAATTTATCTATCGCTTTTTCCTCCGCTCTCGCTTCTATGATATGCTCGTTGGTAATGCTTGAAATTATTGCCTAATATGTTGTGAATCGTAGGACAATATCTTTCGAAAAGTTTTCGGAACTAATGCTAAGGATTTTCTACACAAATCAAACAAGTTCTTTGTTGCACTTTTTTGCTTCTGCAGAAACTTTTGAATGCAAACAATACATTTTTATCGTTTTTATCGTGAAAGGATTCGCGTGGCGTTCCATTTTAAATAAAAATTTAATTCGCCAACTCGCCGCTTGCTGAACAATGAAACATTTTTTATAAAAATCAAATGAACAAAATTGAATTCATTTGTCATTTCCACTCGTAATTATTCAGGCCAAGAAAACTTTTTACATTTTGATTTAGATTGCGGGGCAAGAATGTTATGATATGTAATGGAATGGCATCTTATATCACAAATTAGCATATATATCGCCCGGCACTGACGCGCTTTTAAAAAATGCAAAAATTCTTCTCAATATGGAAAAACTTGGCCGCGTATACGCCCGAACAAAAATTTGCATCGACCTGAACTAATTGCTCTCTCTCTCTCTCGTCTCGACTAGGCGCAAATTTATTTACATCAAAATTTATTCCAGTCTTTTTAACGATCGTAAAAGAGCGTCAGCTGGCGTGTGTACTTGATTAAAAGCAAAGATTCGCGCGCTCAAATTGACTTTGTCAATCCTTTAAGCTCGAATTAGGCCAGTCTCTAAAGCTCTCGGCACAGCGTGTCGGATAAGAGTCTCTCTCCGCTCTACGACAAAATAATCTCAAACGAAAACCGTCGATAAGCCGAATTCCCCAAACACACACACACTCGAAACGACTGCCTCCGCGCGGTTAACAAAATTCACCGTTTTTTAATTCGCCGCGCAAAGCGGCGCTTTAATGCCGCGCCGAAGCGCCCGTTATCGGGAAAGCGTCGTCAAGGCGAAAGGAAGAAACAAAACTGCGTTATCACACAGCCGCGCTGAAAAAAAAAAAGTGCCGAGTGTATACACAATGCGCCGTTATCGGAGAGCCTTTTAAAGCGGGCTGGCATCCTAATTTTTCAGTCCCCCCCCCCAAAGGCTTCTCTCTGCCCCGCGATTTATTAACGGCCCGAAATTAATGAACGGTCTAATAACGTCGAGGCTTTAATTTTCATAAAGCCGAGGTGTTTGTTGTCTTTAATTTTGTCGGCGACGCGACGCCGAGAGGAAGAGAGAGAGAGAGTTTATAGGGCGCAGTTACGTCGCAGCTCTATACTGCCTGCCGCGAGACGTTCCATTTCGACTTAAACATTTACTCGCCGTCCCGTCGTTCGTTCGCTGCCGCCATTTCCTTCCAGAGTAAAGGAAGGTGTGCACAGTGCAGAGACGTCGATTTTTCTGTTATTTTCAGGTTTGCTAATTAAGGAGCTAAGGATTCTTGGAAAAGTTGCTCGAAATTTAACTATAATGAGCTTCCTTGTTTGTACTTTGCATTGCAATTAGTAATTTTGAGCGGCCTTTCAAGAGCGTAATTAGTCTGTATAAATTAAAAATGAATTACCGAACGAATTACATGTATATATCACCATTTTAAACAGGATCAATAAAAATACCGGGAAACCTGGCCAATAATCAATAATCCACTAGCTAAGCTGCTCCGACACTCGGATAGTACGATTCGACTATTTGCAGTAAATTTTCATCGGGCTGAAACGGCCCTCGGTGAAAGAAAAACTCGGGCGACGACTCGCATACAGATCAGGGCCTAAAATTAAAAGGACGATTTCCCCCCTCTAAAAGTCCTCTCGGCTCCTCGTCCATTAAACTTTCGCATAAATCCCGTACATAATACACTCGTTAGCATGATCGTCCTCCCTTTCAATGGCGACGAATCGATCCCTTTTGGCGTAAAATTATATTAAAATGCCCGCGCGCCGCGCGTAACGAGAAAAAGAGCGGCGAATTATTTATCCGGGCGCTCGTCCTGCGGTGTGTTTTTGTGTGTGCGTGTCGGGAATCGATACAGCATTATCGCATTACGCGCCGCGCTGATTTATGCCTCGGATAGAGGGCCGGGCTCTCTCAGCGATTCAGCAATTTTTCCGGAAAATCTCGGAGATCATCGGCTGAAAAGACGCGGCGGCGGCGGCGGCCGTTGATACTCCGCGAGGCTCAGGCCAAGTGGAAAAGTGGATGGAGAAGAATAAATCGCATTCAACGACGTGACCGTAAATAGTTTTCTATATTTTCGCCCGCGCCTCCTCTGTGTCCCTCCTGATTTTCTTTGTGATTGATGTTGGCCCCGGCTTGGCAAAGGCTATTTTCCTGACTTCTCGAGGCTTCCCGCGCTGGTTTTTTTTTTTTTTTTTTTTAACGGAATTGCAACTATTCCTTTCGCCGCTGACGTTGTGTTTATACGCCGGAGCGTTTATTTCGGAATTGTCTTTCGTTATTTATTCTTGGATCGTAAAAACGGAATTTCTGCTGTTTGGACAGATCAATTTTTTAGGAATAATTAATAATTTCTCGGGCTCGTTGATTGATGACAAATAAGTGAGTCTTGTATAAATCTCTATTTGAAAAGTTAATAAACTATTATTATTAATGTTTAAGAATGATAAATTGCTATTTTAACGGCGTTATAAATCTTCGGTTAAAACTTGAATTTAATTTATATAAAGTTTATAAAAATTTAGATTTTTGACGATAAATGGAAATATAGTTACTCGAACAAAAAAAAGCGCCAAGCCACATAAGTCGTCGTTTAAAAATATAATACGCGACAAACTTTTACATCAAAGCAGTTTTTATCTGTAAAAAACTCGAATCTTTTTCGGTATATATGAGATCTCTCCTCCTGTACAGCGGATTTGACGGTATTTTAATAAAACTTTTTGATATCTTTTTTGGCGCATAATACTTTTTCGGCTTCTTTTTTACTGCATGTCAAACTTTTTCGGCTTCTTTTTTACTGCATTTCAAACAGACAGTCTGCTTCCGATTTATTAAAATCCCATTTTACTCGCGGCACTAAATTATATAAATAAGGAGAAATGCGCGCGCGAAAAATACCCTCCGCAATTTTCTAGATGCGCTTTAATCAGAACTCATCTTTTCCTGAATTTGATCAGCGAAAAAAATGCTCGACAGAAAACTTTTTTCGAAAGCCGCGAAAATCGCCGACGCGCCAATATAACAAACGGTTCGCCGCGGAGTAAATAACGAGTAATGAACAATCATTCGACGTAATCCATATTTGTATTACAGCGCGTATAAACTGCGGCATTATCGGTTAGAAATTCATGTAAACGTTTTCCATAACAACGCTGTAAGTTATCCGGCTGGGTATTTATAGATATTCTATGGTAAATTTCGCATATTTCACAGAAAATCCGTTTTCGTAAATATGTCGAAAACCAATACTGATTCGCAGAAACAGATAAAACTGACAGACGCGCGCGTTTCCCCAAAGCGTTAAGAATTTATCTCGAATCGACTAATTTTTCTACGCGACACATTTTTCGATAATTACGAAACTCTACGTATTTACGAATGTACGTACGTACAGAGAGATTACTTGCGACAGAGTCAAAGTTGAGCATAAGATTGAGAATAATTTTTGGTAATAATTAAAATAAAAGTTATAAAAAAAATATAATATATATCTAATTAGCCTCTTTAACCCGATCAACTGTTTGTCCTCGTCAAAATAACTGTAATAAAAAAAAAAATTAAACAGTTCGAGGAACAGTTCCCATTCCAGGGAAAAAGTCGCAGCTACGCTCACTTTCAACATTGTTCCGCAAAGCGATCGAATTACGTCGGATGAAAGTTTAACGCTGCTCGTTTCAATTGCAGGGCGCATCGATTATCTAATACTCCATGTTTCACTCTTTACACGGGCTGCTAACTTATGGATACGCTCGCTTACCCACCCACACAGACTCACACACACACACACACAGAGCCCGAGCCTTATGAATAAGAGTAGGGGGACGACGCAGACTTGCCTCGCGCGACGACACTCGATGAATATATCGTATAACCGATGCTCGCGCGCAAATTAATTCGCGACAAATTGCCCCCCCGTCGCTTTTTATCTATATACGGCTAAGTAATATGCAGCTCGCTCTCGGGGCTTTTGATGCAGTATTTATTCCGCGCGCTATTTTTTTCCCCGCGTACCACCGATCCTTAAATTAGCCTTCTAAAAAAAGAGCCGACGCGCCGATTCGACTCTGAATTTTAACTCGGATTTATTATTTGAGAGCGCGGCGATACGCGACGTATGCGCCGATGAATAGTTAAAGACCCGCTAAAAATTGGGAATGATCGAGGCGGGGGGACTTTTGTGAATTCGAGATGCGTACATTATGTGGTATTAGCGCTAGGCGCTGCGTAATTTTCCTGTAAATCCAGAGCCCGCCGGATTAAATATTCAGACCGGTTTACAAATCAGAGTTGATGCGCGAGTGCGTAATATTATTCAGTATTGATTAATTCCGCAGGGATTCTAAGTAAAGGGCATAAATTACGCGCGAGTCTTTGCGTTGATTTTGCACTTTGACGGGTTTTTTCTTTGAAATTTATCGGCTGCAAATTGGTGATGTAGGTCATTTTTTTTTTAAATAAATGCGATTTCCTGGTAAAAACGTTAAGCAGTTTTTAGCCAATTATTGCTATTATTCTTCGTCATTATCAAATAATCAAATATGTTTGCTCATGAATATTTCAGTGATAATAATATTTCATCTTTTAAAATGGTTTTCCATTCGTTTTTATTTAATTAAGACATCAATTTTAGCCAAAAAGCGCTCCATTTAAAATACACGTTGACCAGTCCAACGTGGTTAATGTCGAGCGTCACAATAAGCGCGCAAAAGCCCGCGAGCGAAAGAGTTTTTCCGCGAACTCGAGTGCCCCCACCGCACGTGTGTGCACTCCTCGTTCGCTCACTGCCTTATCTCGTTGCCGAGTGCAACGTACTAACCAGAACGGTAGGACGAACGACGGAACGACTGTCATTTAGATGAAGAAATTGATAAATCTCAACTTTTGATGGATTGATCTTTCTTGCGAGGAGTCAACCCTCTCGTTCCTCTTGAAAACAATTTACAGGCGATTGATTTCGTCAAGGATCGAAACTTTTCTAGATGCAGATGTAAAGATAAATACATATAATTTTCATCTGAATTCGCTCGTTTAAATTATTTTACCTTCGCCGTTCTTATTGAGAGCTTTGCACACGAACGTAATCGGAGCAGAGAATGCGAATCGAAGTGGGGGATAATGGAAGGAAACAATGATATTTATTTTAATAAATAAAATATAAAAATCGATATAGCCTTTGCATTTATAGAACTATATTTATTAATTTATCAAATGGTCTGAATGATGTACTGTAATCTCATTATGCCTTTAGGACAATAATAATCGCTAATTACTTTATGAAGTATTACTATTCCAGACTGAAATAATAAACCGTGAATATTGCACTAAAATTTCCTGATTTCTCTGTTTCAGATTGAAAACTGTAGATGACCAATTTGGAATTCGTACCCTCCGTACCAGATAAGGCCCAGCTAGGAGCCGTATTGATGCTATTAACCAACGATAAGATTTAGTTTTTTTTTTTTTTTTTGGAATACTGAATATAGAATAAAGCGTGATTATACAGAGCCACGAAAAAGTATTTAGCAACTAACCATAAGTACAAGAATATTATATACTATGTTGAATAAAATAAAGTCTAAAAATGCCTACTTATTTCCTTATTTCACCACTTATTGTGGATAAATAAAACGGAAGATCTGTAAAATTACTTGGAAACGGTATGAACTTAAGAATTCAAGAATTGTGAAATTAACTTATGATTTTTTAATGGTTATACTATTAAAATTTGAACAATTCTGACACTTTTGCGTGCCTCTAGCTCAAACTGACATTTTAAAATAGATTATCTAAAATGAGAAAATGAGATTACATTAAACTAATTTTAAAGGTAAAGATAGAGCTAAAGAACTAATTAAATTGTTTAACGCTTTATCCGACGTATTAACGCGCGACACTCGTTCCTTTTTATTTCGGCTGCAACAAAAGAGACAAAGCTAAACCCTGACCCTCGTCAATAACAATGGCAGAGCTTCTCCCGGCAAGAATCGGCGTGGACTTTCCGGCCAGAAAGAGCCTTTTCGCGCGGGATTCGCTTCGGAAAAGTAAGGACGCGTGAAAGCAAAGTGACTGTCGAAAAGGCAGCGATTCAAAAGGACTGCGAGCGCTCGGAATAAAAAAGAAAAAAGAAAAAAAAAAAAGAAGGAGACACACTCGATCGTCGCGTTTCCCTTAATTTTTTTAAAATGCTCATCACACGTACACAAATCTCTTTGTTCTCAAATCACGATTAACGTTCGACCCAGTTTTGCCGGGGCTCTTTTTCTGGGTTAACTAAAAGCAAACCCTTGCACCTTTTTTGTTCTTCTAGATAAAGAGTCTGCCGAGGATTATTGGAAAAAAATACTCGGGCTTTTTCTTCCCCGCCGACGCTCGACGCCGCCGACGCCGCCTGCTTTGCATGAGAATACCCCGCCTTGTTAAAATTCATGAAAATTTCTTTTTAATAAAACCCATACGGAATATTTTCGAATTATCTGATCGCCTCTTACTTGGCGATACCCGGATGCCAAGGAGGAGCGCAAGGAAAGAGAGAGAGAGATGCTATGTGTGCTCAGGGAGCATCAACGGGGGAACCAATTACCCTTTATGTTGCTCGTCGATACGTGAAATATGTATTATATGCATTGAAGAAAAATTCCGCCTGGGCTTGAATAGAGCTCGTTGCAAAAATATTTTTTCCTCGCTTGATATTAAGCGCGAAGTAAATGTGGCTTAAAGCTCCTTTCTTCTTTGCCATTGATTAAAGTCTAGTTTTTCAAAATATTTTTTAAATAGAAAAGTATAGGTTTCGAATAATATTCCAGAATCTTACCCGTTGCAGCTCCCCTTTGGTCTATTTGTATTATTTGGCCTACAAAAGGGTTGCTTTAAACAAAAATGAAAAATGCTCGCTTCGAAATGCGGAAGAACTGGTAATGTAGGAAGCTTTTAATCGCCTTAATTGACACTGTAACGCTAAATAGGATGCAGCGTTCTGGCACTGAGATTGATCAATTATTGAGTTATAAAACATTTTTACGAGCGAGCATTTACGGCGAAACAGTATTTAATACGGTGTAATAAAATTTTAAAGAGCTTCCAATCGTCTAAATAAATCAACCTGCATTTTGCGTAACTACATAATTTCGAGGCCGTACGATAAATCAGGTCTTTAATAAAGTAAGTTAAAATTAAATTTTTAACCGACGTATTCGCGTCTAAGAAGACGAGGGAATCAATCCTATATTAAACACGTAAATCAATTTCAGCAACTTAATCCAGTGAAGTTCAATTAGCACTTCTCAATAAAGTTTTTTTTTGTTATCCAAAGTTGTCGCGTTTCGCGTATCAGCGTAATTTGCTTAATCACCTGTGCAGCGATATCGATTCGACTATTAGTTTCTAATCGAAACACTTTATATCGAGTGCTCGAAAAGAGGCAGCTTTTATTCCCGGCGGTAATAATTGCCGGGTCAATCCGTTAATTACTGGGTTTTTTTTATCAGAGACACGTGTAGGTATGCATGAACTTTTTACAGAGAGAGAGAGAGAGAGAGAGGCGAGTGCACCTGTAGCTACTTAACTATAATCGAGAAGCCAAGTACCAGCGAACTACGTACTTGCTGGAGTAATTGCCACTAGTGGCAATGATGATGCTTGGAAGATATTGAGATAATGATGATATACTAACTTATAGTTTAACACTTCGTTATTAAATTGCGGCATCGGAAATCGAAGCCACTTCATCTGCAAGTTTGTGGCGAATTAATCTGTCTCGTTTTTGTCAGGGAGGGAAGTTAGAATTTTCAGGCAAACAATGCGGCCTCTTGTGTGTAGCTGAACGTGAAAGTAAAAAAGTTCTTCTGGATATTTTTAGAAATTTTGGGATTAACGTAAAGCTAAACATTTTAAGGAACTAGTTTTTTGTTTTTTAAATGTTCAAATTAATATAGAAGAAGCTTCTCGGAATTTGATAAACAAAAAAAAAGATGGTTTTATAGAAACTTCATTAAAAACAAGATATAAAATGTCGAAAAATTTTTTTAAGTTTACTGCGATCAATACACACGGAGGTATGAAACGTACGAAAACGCTTTTCAAGACGAGTTACGAAATTTTCAACGCAGCTAAAATTTATTTCAAACTATGACTTAAAAATCATGTTTAAATTATTAAATCTCTAAAAAACGGACGTCAATGTAATTTTTTTTACATCATCAGCTCATCATTGATTGAAAGATATTAATGGTGCTGACCAGGAAGAAGCAGGAAGAACCTTACATAATTTTTCTGCGTATTTAATAAAAAGAACTCGGAAGATTGCTCAATGAGATTATATTATAACCGATGTTTTTAAATGTCTTACAAAGTATAATTTACAGTTTCCGAATGTTTATAAACAAGGCGAGCATTAAAATTTATTGCAATTTAATGTAAAAAAAATCAAGAAACCAGCCAGATAGGAGCAAATAAATATAAAAAGAAAAGAAAAAAGCTGCCGTCTCGCAATATTTCTCACAATCGTATACGTCATACCTCCATCCCTTAAACGACGTAATACAGAGTATCATTCCAAAGGCGGCAGCGCGGCTCGGCCGCTCGATATTTAAATTTCCAAGCATCCAGAAATTCAATTTAGAGAATTTATCGTGCACACGAGGAAACAGATCTTGACCCAATAAACTTCAGCTCCCCCCCCCCTCTCTCTCTTCCCCGTCGGTTTTCGCGCTCGAAAATACAAACGCCGAGGCCTTATCTCGGGGCCCGTATTTATATTGGCGCATGTAGCCTGACCTTTAACCCCGCGCGCCGACGATAATACCGGGGGAGCTCGGACATTAGCGCCGCTCACCTATAAATATGGGACATTAGCACTGTTTGGCTTTCAGTGCGCCGAGAGGAGACACGCGATCCGAGATTTCCTGCGGCTGTGGCCCCGAGCGACTCTCTCTCTGTGTGTGAGTATGAGGATGGCTCGTTTTTATCGGACTCGCCGGCTTAAATCATCTTTAAATACCGCGAAGTTACGTAAGCGAGGCGCGGTGATGAGGTTTTGTAGATTCGAGATCTGCTTAGTTTGATTTTGACTGCCGAGCGATCAACACTTGGACGTTCGTTTGTGGCACTGAAGAGTTTTTGAGAATATTTTAAGGTATCGTTGCTGGGGGTAAAATGTGCACTGGGTGGATTTCTTTCAAAATGTTTTCGTGCGGGAGAAATTTATTTTTCGAATTCGAAACCAAAGAATTACTTCGGACGACGAATTATTACATTACATGTTTTTCAATACTTGGCAAAATTAATCATAAATAAATTGATGCTATTTTAAATATAATCATCATCTCAATCCAATAAAGCCTTTTCAAAATAACTTCTTAATCCACAAATTGAATAAAAATTCGAATAATAAATTTATCAAAACTTTGACGCATAAAAAATTAAAAAGAACTCATTAAAATACTTTGTCTTGCGCTTTAAAAAAAAAAAAAAAAAAAAAACGACGCCAATAATTATATTCAATTGCTCGGCCTCGTACTCTTCTCAAATTGCGCAATGCGTCTAAAGATTGACGACAGATGACTAATAGCGATTGGTCTTCCACGAAAGCAATTTCCCGGGCCAAAATTCTGTTTACGCAACCATTCTCCTCCAGCCTCCTCTCCGGCGAACCTCCTCTGATAGTCGCATCAATCACCGAAACTTTTAATCTCGTAACCGCAACCCGGCTCGGGGAGGCACACACGCTGCAATAATAACCGCCGCCACCTTCCAGCAAGATGCGCCCAGCAGCCCTGAGCTCCCTCCTCCTCCTCGGCCTGGTAGCCGCCCACCTCGTCGGGCCCTCCTCCGCGGGCTTCATCCTGGACAAGGTCGGCCAGGCCGCCAAGGACGTCCACGAGAAGGTCCACACGGGCGCCGAGAAGCTCGGCACGGGCATCAAGAACTTATTCGGCGGCGGCGGCAACGGCGAGAGGGAGGCCGCATCGAGCGAGAGCCCGGCGGGAGAGGCGAGCAGCAGCAGCAGCAGCAGCACGGAAGCTTCGACCGCGGGGGCGGGAGCGGGGGGCGGCGGCGGCAGCAGCACGACGACCGTCGACCCGAGGTATGTCATCGGGCCGATCAAGAGGTGCAACCCTGGGGAGCAGCTGTTCGCCGGCGAGTGCAGGGCTGCTGAGTAGACCGAAAGTAAGTTTTTCTCTCTCTCGTTGATTAGTTTCGGGAGGCGCCCTCGATCCTCGATTAAGAGCTGATGGCGGAGGCAAGGTCGACGCTGATTAAGGCCTCTCGCGGCGATTGTTCGCCGGAGAAATTCGATGTTTGCGCAGTTTATTTGTTTGCTCGTTCTTTTACGGCAGGCCATTAGAGGGGGGGAAGGGGGGGATTCGTTTGCTCGAGCTGTTTAACTAACTTTTTTTTTTGGGGGATTGGCTTGTTGCTTTTGTCTCGCTGCGACGGAAGGCGAATTAATATTCCGGGTCTTCGAGAGCGAGATTGGAGGGTTTTTATAATGCTGATTGAGAAAAATTATTCACGAGGACTGTTTGTGCTCGGAGAGCTTGTTATTATCAGAGGCTGTAAAAAATTCCAAAAAGTTAGTCTTAATTTACGGTTTGGAAGATTGGAAATTCAATTGCGTCAGTCGACTTTATCAATGATTTTGGCAGTTATATTGAATTACCGTATAAATAAGATATACGTAAAATTAGAATCGAGCTGTAGGAGTAATTTGCACTTAAAAATTAAAAAACCAATAGTTGAATAAATTTCGAAGACAAATTAGTACTTGAAAAATTCATTTTTACAATGATTATAAAGATGAAAAAGCCTTTTTCATAAAACATTTTTAGAATACTTTATATAAAACGTTATTTTCATCCGCTATACAAAGTCTGCAAACTTTACCTGAATTATACTTTGATAAAAAAAGGGCAAAAAAAAGTTTTGTGATTTTTGTTTTAGTTATATTTAAAGAAAGAAAACTGATGTGATTTTTACATTTACAATTGCAAATACAAAACATTTGAAAAAATGACAAGTATATACCAATAATATTATGGAGATAAAAGTGAGATTAAAAAAATTTATTTACTTTTTCTCTCAAGTTCATAAGTGATAATGACTCATTTTAACCGAAAAAGCAAATCAATAACGATTAGTAACGGATTGAGGCAGACTTTTTGAAAGTTAAGCGGCTGTTTTGACGGTTCTTTATTAGATTTGATTGAGCCAAATCGATATGGCATGTGCGAGAAAGAGTGTTCTTTCAAGGGGTTGGCTTAAGTTGTTTCTGTGTGACTTGGCCTCTTCCGATCATCAATTATAATCGAACAAGCTTATTAAGTGGAACTTGCTTTGCAGATGTTGGCCATACACTATTAAGACTTTAACCTACTTTTTTTCTCGATTATCTTTCTTTTTAAAAACATCACGTAGAACATTCGTTTTTTAGAATTCTGATTTATTGTACGGTACAGTCAATTTATTAATTATAATGTTATCGCTATACATATCATTGATAAATAATTAACCAAACCTTACGCAAATCACGATATTGTAATAAATCTTTAATAGCTACAAATTTGCTATTATTATCGACCTCTCGATTTGAAGCAATTCATTATGCAACGCTAACTGTATCGAATTAGAATTGATCCTCTGCAAATAGAGCCCGAAAAAACTTTCTAATATTACTCGTCAATTTTTTCGACAGCCCCGAGTAAACTCTCGAATAAATAACTAACGCGTCGACGTCGCATTCACGAGGCGTCATTTATAAACGAATTTTCCCCGGAATAAGTAATTACGAGAAAGAGTTGGCGAATAAAGTAATGTATTTATTTGGGCTCTGCACGCGATATATAAAAGCTCTCGAGAGAACTATTAACACTTTTTGTCCGTGGCAGCCGGCAGCCGTATTGTGTTCGAACTATGAAACATATCGTTCCTCGAGTGTTGCGCCCCGAAGTGATAAATGAGTTTCTACAGCAGTGACACTAATCTTCGGGCATTTTTCTATTAACGGAGTTATGTTTTTCATTTCGACGCTCGGATGTTTTCTCGTCGTTCGGCGCTAATCTCCATTAAATGACAGATAACTGTTTACGCTGCTCATTTATCGAAACTCGTATTTTTAATAATCCAATTACGCAATTAGCTGGGTTTTTCGAAAACGACCGACACGTTGAGCCAATATTGTCGGAGACATTAGGCTGAATTATTCACTACAATTTCCAGTGGAAACTGAACTCTGACTTATAAATTATGAGAAAAGTATTGAAGTGCAATTCAAATTAGATTAACTTCTTAAGAAAATGCGATTACTTCAGGGGCAATTAATGTTTCATTTATTAACACAATATGTCAAGTGGTTCAATCGGAACAGTACATAAGGAAACATTGACTCATTCACAGAAACGCAATGAAACTTGATTTATTAACGGAGCTTTTATATATAAATCTAAAACGTTGAACCGAAAATCGCGCGGCGTTCGTTCCAATTTTCCAGCAAAAAGCCTCCTATCACTATATATATTAATCCATCCTTCTATTTTTTCAGTTACCAAAAAGCTCAACCCTGGACAGCAACCGACCATCGAGACCGGCGTGAAAAGCAACTCTCTCCCTCCACTGTATTACTTATTCAAGCACAGAGTAAAAAAAAATAAAGCAGCCCACACACCTCGCACCCCAGAACCCGGAACCACACGCATTCACCTTTCTTTTTTATACCCCATCAGCCGTCCGATGCGAGAAAAGATTACAGTCCATTAATCCATTCAAACAGCTCGTTCGAAATAATTCATCACTCGGCGAGAACGCAACGGAACGATTGGCGCCGCTCGATCAAGTGGTCCTCGCCGAAAAAAAGGCGCGCGGCAAAAGTGTCAATCGACACTTATACAAAAAAAAAAAAGGAAGGCAGGCCTCGCGTGTAATTGATCGATCTCGGAGTGGGTCTTGTGGCGCTTCAAGTGGTCCAATTGCTCGTCGCGCGCGCACTTGGCGGACTCGTGTATTTGCGGCCACTCGACTCCCGCGGCAATAATGCCTGAGTAGCGGCTTCTTAAAAACTTTATTCAATTGTCGGGAGAGGGAAAGAGAGAGCCGCACCGTATAATTCATCGCAAACTTTACCGCGCCACTGGAAAGCTAACTTTTCCTCGGCTCCTTTTTAAATATCGAAATGCACGTCTCTCTCTCTCTCTCTCTCTCGTCCTTCTCGACATTTTTCCTGCCGCCGAGATAAACAATAAGCCAAGTTCTCCCGCGGCAACTTTTCAGCTTTGAGGCCGCGATCCATTCGAAAGGCATAATTAACGAATTAATCAAGAAGCCGCTCGGCTGCGAAAATAAATAATATCCCGGAAATTCGAGCCGAGGCTCGCGGAGGCGGATAGCTCGGCCTCCCGTTTTACGACTGATTCGTCATCTTTTATAATATAAAAGGCGCGAAACCAGAAATTCATTTCCCTTCGGCAGACGGATAAAGGAGATTTTATAAGGGGATTTTCCGTTTTATCTCCGAATACGTGAGACCTCGAGGAGCGGTTATTGTTGTCGATAATCAGAGCCCCGCCGAATTAAGACTCATCCGATCGATCCCTTACTTTTTTTTCCCTTGATTTATAATTACCCGCCAATACGGACGGGTAAATATAGGCGCGGGCCGCTTAAAGAAGGTTAACAAACCCGCAGGTGTCGGGCGCATAAATTTTGCAGCAATCTGCGGTTATCAGAGAGCCACCGCGGCAGGCCGGAGCCGTAAGATAATGACCGGGTAATGCGATGTCGCCCGGTCCCGTAATCGCTTACAAAGATTGCGAATAAAGAAATTATCTCGTTGAGGCGTTAAAGCGAGCTGAATCCTAAGCGAAGCGCCGATTGACGGCTGGTTCTTTTTGTTTGGGAATTATTGCGACGACGTCGATGTTTAGAAATAGGTATGACAACAGCGGTGAATCTCTGTCTTCTTTCGGTTAGAAAATTCCTTGTATTGATTATTGTTATAAATATAGAATTATTGTTGAACGGGAAGAGTCTTGTTTGACGTCACTGTACTCGGTGAGTTTATTATTTTTTCATGCAATCAAAACACGACCGTCTATAAGAGAATGGTGAATTACGAAACTTGGCTAATTATAATACAGTTATAATACTCATCAGATACTTAATAATATTTACGTTTATTAAATTGCAAGTTACCGCCTTATATACTCCGCTCGTATGAACACATTTTATTTATACAAGTTTAAAAAAAGCTCTCATCGATTAACATTTTCATGTATAAATAAGTATAATCATCGTCAAAGCAGCGAAGCGCAGTGCAGTGCCTTATTTCGCTGAAAATAATGTAACAAGATTTTTAAAAGTAATATTCGAAACTTTTTTCATCCTGGCTTATCACAGCGCGAGGAGGCAAACATCGCAAGTCGCGGCCTTTTCAGAAAAACTCTCTCTCCCTTCCAGTTTTGTAAATTCAAGAGGTATCCCCGGAAAAAAGCTGTATTCTCATGTACGGGCAATAAAGAAATTTCCCAAGCCCTAATTTTATTTCCCGCTCACGCGCTCCTTCACATCCCCGCGTTAAAGCGATTTATAAAACTAGCGGTCTCCCCCGTCCCTCCTCACCCGGACGTCCCTCGCAAGTGGAAAATCTCAATCAGCATCCTTCGCCCGGGTAATTAGTCGTCGGTAGAAAAGTCGTCGGCGCGTCAAAACGAATCTTCTCCGGGCGGCCAGAGACAGCGGCGTCGGCGTCGGCGGCCGAGTTACAAAAGGCCTTAGCCAGCCGTTCGGGAAAAAGCTCGTCCGGAGCTTAAATAGTTCCGGCTTATACTCGGCGCCGCCGCCAGGAGAGGGAGCGAGAATAGATGTGCGCGGCGTGCTCTCTTTGAAAATCGATAGGCGCCCCGACTCTCTCGGCCAATCTGCGCGGGGCGCCGCTCCTGCCTGCCTGCCAGTGCCTGTGCCTGCCTTTTTCTTTGACTCGCGCTCCTTTTCCCCGAGAGCAGAACGCGCGCGCGCCTACTTTTTCCTGAGCGCCGCCGCCGCCGCCTCCTACTCCTAATTCCCACGGCAAACAGACGGATAATTGAAAAGCCTAGCCGGAGATCGATCCTGCCTGGATAAGAAGCGCCAGTTACCGGATCCTGCGCCGGTTCCCCGCGACTACTACTGGGCGCTGCATTATCGCCCCGCGGCGATCGCGAATCAATCATCCGTAGTCGTAGTCGTCGTCGTCGCGTGGCGACTTTTTCGGATTGCCTCGCACATTTAAATGAGCCGCTTTAACAGGTGTCTCGCCGGTGTGCGGACGGGTTTTCGGGATTTATTTTTACCTATTGCATTATGGATTTATGCGACGGCGGATTTTTCGACAATTACTTTTTTCGGAAGGGACGCATAAAGGAGGCGAGAAATTTTTATTGCGCGTAGAGAGAGAGAGAGAGAGAGGCTCCCGGCGATCTCGGCAATTCATATTATACGAGCGAGCTTCGCTATTTTGGTCACGTAATTTCCGACTCCTTAAATCTTTTGTTTTGATTAAGCAAATCTCTTTTTTTTCACGGCGGGGAATCTCGACGAGTTTTCCGAGTTCTTTAAACCGACTAATGACCATTGTAAAGGCAGAAGCGGCGTTTTGCGCCGGGAAAAACGAGCAAATTCGCCGCACTCGTAGAAAATGTTTAGCATTCCGGTGCTGCTTTATGCCGGACGACGCAGTGATTTCCAGCGGATCATTTCTATTCCGGGTCGGATTAAAACAGACTCCGACGCCGCATTTCGCAGCTGGAATTTAGTGGAAGCGAATTTACAACAAAATCAACGCCCGATTGTATACGACTCGATTTCCAGGCGGACGGCGAAATCCCGGAAAATTCGGTCTTCCCCCCGAAGTGCGAAAATCCTTATATTCCTCCGTCCGACACCCCCGATGAGCATCGAGGCTCCTTCTCCCAGCAGGCCGAGCAACACCTCTTCCGAATTCTTCCCCCGACCCGCGCCTAATCTCGAAATTAGCCGCCCCCATCCTCCCGAGGATCTCTCCCCCTCTCGGGCCGCGATATCATCTTCCGGCCCCAATAAAAACAGGTGTCCGCGCGGTAATAAGGCAAAACTATAAACAAAGCCCGCGCCGGCCCTCCATCCCATTTCCTGCGCGGGCTCGGAATCGAGCCCGAGAATTCCTCTCGGCGGGGCGATTTGCGGGGCCTATTACTCTGATTAGCCGTCCGGTGCTGCGTGCGTGTGTGCAGGCAGGCAGGCAGGCAGCAGGCGGACAGGCAGGCAGGCTCATAAACAGAGCGCAGGAATCGCGGAAGGACTCGGTCGCTCGCTCGCTCGGGGGAGAGAGCGAGAGAGCGAGAGAGAGAGAGAGGACAAGAGGGGAGAGTCTGCGCAGAAGCTCGCGCCTCGGTGGCGGCGGCGGTTCGGGGGCCAGCCGAGTAGTAGCACCGCCGCTGCGCCCGAGTCCGCGCGCTCTCCGCCGCCCCCGAGTTTAAGGACCCCGGACGCCGCCGAGCGCAGAGGACTTTGACACCGGGCGCTGCCAGGCCAGCCTTTCCGTACGTACGAGAAAAGCCTCGTCGTCCTCGCGGAGGAGCGGCGGCGCCTCGAGGAGGAGGTGGAGGCTGCGGGTCAGCAGCAGCATCTCTCTCTCGGCTGCATTGTGCGTCCGCCTCTCCCGGACGCACGGGGAGGCAAGGGGGGCTCTGCGCGCGCCCTCCTCTCTCTCACTCTCTCTCTCTCTCTCTCTCCTCCCTCGAGTGGATATTCACGGCGTCTGGGCTTTTGTGCGGCCAGGACGCGGACCCATCGATCCCCCTCCGGTATTAATAGGCGGCCGCGCTCACTCTCTCACTCTCTCTCTCTCTGCTCTCTGCTCTCGAGAAATCTGCCGCCGAAATTCGAGCGATCGATTAGCAGTAGCTTCACTTCGCGGCAGCGCCGCCGCCGCCGCCGCCGCCGCCTGAAAAATCATTCGCGCCATGAATATTCACATATGCACACGCCGGGCGGAGGAGGAGGAGAGGGAGGAGGAGGGAAGGTCGATGCGAGCCGCCACCGTAGCCGTAGCCGCCGCCGCCGCGCCTCCTGAGTAAATAGTGAAAAACACAAGGCGCCGATTTCGGGCGAGGAGGCCCGGAGTATAAACGTATACACTTTGGGGGGAAGGATCGATAAGCAAAATAACACAACGAGCTCGCAAAACCTTTGCAGATTCCGGAGCGGGAGGATGCCGAACTGAGCCGTGCCCGCGGCCGCACACCGCACCAGCGAGAGAGAGAGAGGATCCCGAGAGATGGCTGCGCACAGGCCCGTCTTCCTGGGCATCTGGGGGGTGTTCGTGCTCGTGCTCGTTCAAGGTACGTCCAGCTTCTTCTTCTTCCTCTTCTTTCTCTTCTACTTCCTGATCTGTGCCGCGAGCTCTCCACTCTCTCTCGGGCCTTTTGTTCGCCGCCGCCGCCGCCGACGACGACGACGACGATCTATATTAGATCAAAAGTCGCCGATAGCGGCGACGGAGAAAGGCTGGCTTGCTTTTTCTTCTTTTTCTTTTTTTTTTTAGTTGACAATAGTTTCGAGCGCAGCTTCCTGCGGGGGGCAAGGCGCGTTTATTTGCTCCGGCGGTGGCTCTTTTTTTTTCTACGAGTTTCGGACGAGGAGCGGGTATATCGGGTAAAATTCGCGTGTAGCGCGAAATGACTTTTTTATACAGTCTATTCTTTTTCAATCGCCGATGCGAACCCAACTGAGAACTTTAAACGTATAGCCGGGCGAAGTTTACTTCTAATACTGGGCGGAAGTAGATTTCGAGATCCCCGCATTTCGTTCCCATCTTTTATTTACGTCTCTGCAATGTTTACTCTGAACAAACGAATAAGTAGCCCTCCCCCCCGGCAAGTATATATATAAGATTCGGGAAAAGATTCGCGCGAAACAGTACAGTTTAATACGCCGACGTATATATATAAAGTTCTAACTCTAGTTTCGAAAGTTTTTATTGCGCTTAGAGATGAATGAAAGTCGTTAATTCCCCCGCGGGCGCAGCACTTAATACGTAATTACAGTCGCATTTGTATAAACGATCGCGCAACTCGTGATGTACGATTATTCGCGATTACAATTGAGGCGAAGTTTATATTACAGTGGCGCATGAGTTATATACACCGCTGCCTCGAGGCCTCCAGATAATTACGTATAAATCGCCTATGCTCGCTTAGATTTATTATTTCATAAATCAGCGCGGTTCTCGAAACAAACCCGGCGCTCGACGAAAAAAAAAAAAAAAAGAAGAAGAAGAAAGCCGAACCGCAGTGATTTCCTTGGGAATTTTCGAGTTTCCTCGGGATCGCGCGGGGCCTCGGAGGAGCCCCCGAGTATTATCTATATCGATTCAGAGTTAGCCGCGAATTACGGCGTACGAACTTACACCCAATTTCTGGGTTAGTGGGCAGATTTATCTATATTAGAACGGAAATTCGACTCGAACGAAAATTCGCGTTTGACTGCGAATGACCGATTGCCAGGGCGGAATATTAATCCGCGAGGCGCGGACTGAATTAAACTTCGCATTATTCGACATATTTATATCGAGGATTTTCAATTACGCGCCCGGAGATTTGTCCGCTTTTCAGCTCGATAATTAAATTTGATCTTTATTGGAGGGATTCTTAAATTCGTGGAAGGAGACGCGAAAATAATCAATCTTGGTAGTTGTTTTTCCAATGCAAAGTATTGGATAACCGCAAGTTCGTTCTTCTTGATTTTTGAGCGTGAATTTTTAAAAATATTTATTTTTACCCTCTTGTCCGATCGTATTTAGTCTTTTCTACTCGGGAATATAGAAAGCCCAACTTGAAATGCAATCAAGTTGAACGTCGAATTGCAGTATTGTTCCGATAGTTTGAACGCTTTTATTGTTAAATATAGCACGGCGAAAGTTCAAGTTTCCGGAATTGCAGCGAGGGTGGATTTTGATTGCCGGCTGTTTAAAAGTAGTTCAATGTATTTTAAAGTGCCAAAACCGACGTTCAATCGACGTTTCGTCGAACTTTAAAATTCGATTAAAATCAGTCTCGCGCCGAAACGAATTGATTAATCCGGCCGGAGCGACGAATTTAAGAGCTGGTTCCGCCTCTGTGAAAATATTAGAAGCTGGATAAACAGCCGTTTTCCGTTTTTAAATCCCACTAATTCCCGAGCCCTTTTTCCAGATTAGTTTTCGGCTGTATATCAAGTGCCTCCGCCGTCCATTCATCTCCTTTAGTAAGTCCATAATTCTCGCCGGCATTAAAATGAAAATTTTAACATCAACGCTCGCACGCAACTCGCAAACTCGCGCGGCGCCGCGGATATTTTTAAGAAGCTTCTTGCCCGGCGCGAGGAATGATTGACGAACTTTTTCAAAGAAAAATTGAATTTCTAAATACTTTCCTCCGCTTCTTCGCCGCCGCTTGAAATACTGTTATTATAAGTTTGCGGAAAAAATATTTAAAAAGTATTAATGCAAGGGCGGGGGAGGGTAAACAAAAACGCGGCCATGAATCATGAAAACGGAGACGAAGTTTTTACCTGCACTTTTCATCTGGGCTAAGCAAACACTGAAAAAAATAATGAGAGTTTACCGAAGGAGGTATACTTTCTCGGATTGTAGTACTTTTATAGATGAGAATTTCTCGATTGAAAAATAACATTTTGATAAGTTTCGTAAAAATATATTTTTAGCCAAATGTAATATTTGATTTATCTCGGTGAAATTGACGTCGTTCGAGGTATTTCGAAATCGACCTTATTAAACTTGTCCCGGGGACTAAGCAATCCCATTTTCCTTTAAAATTAATTAACTTTCATATTCTAAGTAATATTACAACTTTCGTAGATTCCTTACCGAAAGTTTAACTTCTCCATATACTTGATCCCTTTCAAACTACCCAAGTAAATGTTATACTGTCAAAATGAAAACTGCGAGGTCTAATAGTCGATATGAACGATAATTGCCGCGAAACTAACTTTTACCTAAAGACACCGATAAATGTCTATCGAAAGTTTAATGGGCCTGTATTTTTTGGCGAAATCAAGTGAAGAGGAGGAGCGATAGCCTTCAATTTCGCGATAATATATTTTTTTGACATTTACAAAAATAAGTTTATCCGAGCAAAAAATCGAAACGCAGAACAACGCGCAACGAAAATAAAAAGCTATCAAATCAACTCGATTAAAAAGATTCAAACGTACACGCGAATACGCGATTTTTACAGCATTTCAAGTTTTTCGTTCCTTCATTCACGTAAAAGTAACATTATTTTCGCCAAACAGAAGGCCCCAAAAAGATATCTCTCCGTTGCCCCACAGAGTCGAAGCCGGTGAGCTGGGAGGAGTGGTGGACGTACGACGGCATCTCGGGCCCGGCGTTCTGGGGCCTGATAAACCCGGAGTGGTCGCTGTGCAACAAGGGCCGCCGTCAGTCCCCGGTGAACCTCGAGCCGCAGCAGCTGCTCTTCGACCCGAACCTCCAGCCGCTCCACCTCGACAAGCACAAGGTCGGCGGCGTCCTCACCAACACCGGGCACGGGGTCGTCTTCACCGTCGACAACGACACCAGGCAGCCCGTCAACATATCCGGCGGGCCGCTCAGCTACAGATACCAGTTCCACGAGATCCACCTGCACTACGGGCTCCTCGACGACGTCGGCAGCGAGCACACCGTCGACGGCTACAGCTTCCCCGCCGAGGTTCTTATAAACGTCCGACTCTCCTTAGTCCCCTGAATTCATGGCGCGCGACACGCGCGGAATTAGCTGGAAAAGCGATTTATGGCCCCGGGAGCGGAAGCGTCCCTGTGTACACGCGGGGATTCGGATTTATAGACTTTCGACGTTTCTTCGCTGCGAGAGGTTGCTTTTTGCTCGAATATTGGTGTTCGTTTTTAATGGCGCATTATTTATTGCTCGATGCTTAAATACTTTATTGATTTACGGCGCTATTAAAAATTAATTCTATCTCCGCGAGATTTCCAGGTTTCTATTAATAAAGAGACGAGAAGCAGGAGAAAACGTGAAGCTCCGTAAGAAGCACAAGGCTTTATTACTGCTTTATAAATGAGTTAACGTAAGTCTGGCTTTCTATGGTGCCATACTTTATTGGAACCCCCATTCAAACGGCTTTATAAATACTGTATCGAATTACGTACGATTACGTTATGACTATGGATGATCATTTACCAACATCTGTGACTACATCTAAATATGATTACCCGGGACTGCATATGGATTCGCCCGTGGCAGGATAATAAAGATACGATTTAATTTTGATTTCGCATATATTATATATAGATACATATATATGTATAAAAATAACGCGCCGTATAAAGAAGCCATAAATCGCTTTTAATTAGATTGAAATTGGCAAAGACTGCAAAGGTATAGAAGGTATGATTTTATTGTATAGAAATGCTTTTAATGGTCTTCGATAATTATTGAATTTATTTGGTAATACGAATATAATGCTAATTTTGGTATAATAGCGGGCTCTATTTATTTAATTAATTACATTATAATTCGAGCGTTCTTGTCTATCAGCGTTCCCACGCTAAACAACTGCAATCGAAAAAGCCTCATTAATATTACATAAAGCACGTAAAGACTTGATCAGTGCTTCGTGTAATTCAGTTCCTATATCATCCTTATTAGTGTTACCTTCTTTTACTGCATCAATATGTCAGTGTCAATTTTAGCGAGGCTTTAACTTTATCCACTAATGGCTCTATAATTCTTAAGGGGTTTAAACTAAAACATAAACCTGTCATTTTGCTGAAGCCAACTGTTTTAATATCGCACACAGCGAAAAGCGGGATTTATCGATCGAGCCTTTTGACCAATTCTAAAAGTTTATATTGCCAAAAAAAAAAAGAAAAGCCAAAGGATAACATCTGAAAAATGACCGACATTTATCAAATTTCGCGATTTGATTAAACTCGATATGTTTCTTGAATTTTAAGATTATATATATCTCGCCTCTGTGTATAAATGCCCAAAGCGGTCACATTTATCACCGGTTTCATTAGCTCCGGCGTTCTCTCCCTCGTAGTTTTTTGCCAATATTTTCCCGATGCGCCCTACTTTGATATACATCATTTACTTAGATACCGAGTGTTATTACACCCAGAGCCTTCCCCGCGATGAAAAAATTAATAACATTTTCTTTCTTTCTTTCTTTTTTTTTTTAATAAAATTTTCGCGCTGCAACAATAAAAACGTCATTATTTTTGCATAAAAAAGCAAGATCGACGTTTTACGGTTTATGATGAAAAAAGTTTAAATGCCATTTACTTAGGTTTTTTGCGGAAAATATGTAAACTCGTAATTCTGTCTTTAAAATTAAATTTGAATACCATTTTTACGTTTCTATTCATTTCCATCCTCCGAATATAATCGGCGGAGCGTAAAAGCACACGAGCCATAATTTAATTACAGCCTTTTTATTAAAAAGAAAAAAAAAATGTTTCGCTGAAAATTTTATTATATCCTCGTTCCGCGTATTTTCGAATATCAGTTTAAACGCGGCGGGCAACAAGCGCGAATAATAATCGCTCGGCAGTTATAAATAATATCCAATGCATTTATAGCAATAATTGAGAACGATAATCTGCTATTTATGACGTATATTTACGGTTTGTAAACACGTAAATACGACGAATTTCCCCCCGACCAAAAAGCACGTTCAATTTAACGCGAATTTCGGCGACGTGCGAAAAACGAAAGTGCGAAATAATGATTTTAGCGGCGCGAAATTTAAAAAAGAAGCGAGTACATTCAGAGCGCGACCGGCGCACATGCATACATAATGCGATCGTGACCGTCTTTTAAGCATCGAGCAAATTAAATTATATATTGCTCTCCGGAGAGCGGCGGAGAAGAGCTGGCTATCCTTATTTTTGTCTCGTACGAGCCATTAATTATCGTTACGAAAAAATCCTTTTATGAAATTTTGAAGTCATTAAGCCGCGCTTTCGTCTAGGCAAACACAGACCCCCTCAATGAGGTTAATAATCCGGTCTTGACCTAAAATTTTTCTTTTCACGTGACTTTGAATGCAAACTTCCTCCTCCTTCTTTTTTTTTTTTAAATTAACCCCTTTGACTTGCAGATACTGAACACTATAACTTTCGGAATTATCCCGATGTAAATTCTTCCGCAGTTGTTATTCAATTAAAGTTATTTTTTTTTTTTTTTTTTGAAATATCAACTTTTTTCTCTCTTTCTCGCGAGGAACTTTGCAACGTTATGAAAATAGCATTGGAATTTCAAAGTTGTCCAAGTTTTACGTGACTTGCTAAGCTCGTAAGTGAGAAGCCTCGTTCGTAAGAATGACAATGATAGCTTAATATAATATCAATGAGTTAGACAAAGGCGCTGGCTTTACTGACAGGGAGCTTAGGGAGCTTAAGAGACACATCTTTTATTTTGATATTACACTCCGCTGTCATTCATAAATGTCAAACTATCATAATATTAGACGTACGAATTTTAATAAGAGGTAGTTGTAAATAAATAAATATAATTGTATAAGACACCTTTTAAAATATCTAATATCCCTTAATCTACTAACGTTACCGAAATAGTGCAATCGACAGTTATAGCGAGAATCGATAGATCGATCCAACGATAGTTCGACCTGAATTCAAAAGTTATTTAAACAAAGATTGATACTTGTAACGAGAGCCGACCACTTAAAATATCAACGAGCCCTTAAGTAAAAAATAAAAAATGTTTACACTACACTCCAGCGAGGCATTAACTTAACCACAGTAATTTCCCGGATAAAAATCAAACAATTTCCCGAAATGAAAAGCTCAATGAAAAGCGCGGCGGGGCGGGGGGGAGGGGGCGGCTCACTTAATAAGCGCGCCGAGAGCCGCGCCGGCAATCGATAAAATCCGTCGTGCGACCTGTCAGGCGCGAACAAAAAGGAAAAAAAAAAAGCACACGCAACGAAAGCAGTCCTCTCTCTCCTCTGCTTCCAGATCCAGATCTTCGGGTTCAACTCGCACCTCTACAACAACTTCTCGGACGCGCTGCACCGCGCCCAGGGCATCGTCGCCATCTCCCTGCTGCTGCAGGTACGTGCGCAATCAGCGCGCCCGCACACGTCGCCTATCTCACCGGTGGATCGACACGCGCGCCCTATTATAAAGCCACCCCCCCTCCCCCCTCCCCCCCAGCGCCTATCACTACTCCAGCTCTTCTTTCTCTTGCAGATAGGCGATCAGTCCAACCCCGAGATCAGGTCCTTCACCGATCACGCGCAGCACGTCAAGTACGGAGGTACGGCACATTCGTATATATACATATATTGTCTTGGGAGTAATTATTAGCGGGCCGGCAGGCCACTTAACACGGGGCGTCCGTCGCTTCTTGTTGCAGGCGAGTCGAGCGAGATGAAGCGCTTGGGGATACTGGAACTGCTGCCCGATACGAAGCATTACATGACCTACGACGGCTCGACGACGATGCCCGCCTGTCACGAAACCACCACGTGGATCATTCTCAATAAGCCGATTTACATTACGAAGCAGCAGGTGAGAGAGAGAGAGAGATAGAGACCGCCACTTTTCGCCAAGGGAATTTGGCGGCCTTTTTTTTTTGCGGGCAAAAAATTGCTAGTCCTGATGAAAAAGAAAAAAAAAGGCCTTTGCGTGATGGGGCAGAGTTTCGACTTCAAAGGAGGCGGCCCGCGGTAGAGTCGCGAAAAACCCCCGAGTTTCAAAGACTTGAATTGATCAACGCTTCGTCCTTTGACCCTCGGATTGGGTACTTCGGTCTTCTTACTTTTGTTACTTTGAAAAAAAAAAGAAAAAAAAAAGAAATCCACGTGCTCCGTTTCGCAAAAAAGTGTGCTGGATTCGATCCGCTTTAACAGTCGTATCCCAGAAAGCAGCACACTCCGAAAGCAATGAATAAGCCCTACTTTCACAATACCCGCAGCCCGAATGATCGCGAAATCCCAAAACAGGCTCGCGCGCCTCTGGGCTAATCGGGAAAAACGAACGGCGGCAGAGCTTATTAACGAGTCACTATCTGCATTTTTCAGCTGAAGGTTCTGAGGCAGCTGAAGCAGGGCGACTTGCGGCACCCGAAGGCGCCTCTGGGAAACAACTTCCGGCCGCCGCAGCCGCTGCACCACCGCCCCGTTAGGACGAACATCGATTTCAACAGCGAGGTAGAGAGAGAGAGAGAGAGAGAGAGAGAGAGAGAGAGAGACGCAGATAGAGGATGAGAGAAAGAGAAAGAGAAAAGAACCCGTTGCTCCGAGCTACCTTTCATTACGTGCCGAGTAGAACGACTGGAATTTTTTTCGGAAAAGTCCGGCGTATCGGAAAGCTCCGCTCGAGGAGAAGATGTCAAGTGATTTTCGAGCTGCGGCTTCTTCCTCTCGTTGTATTAACTCGAAAGTCTCTTACTGCTAAGCTACTTGTTCCGGCATCTTCGAGTGGAGGGCCGGATTTTTCGCTTGTTTACAGCGAAAAGAATCTGGACGGGATTTATGGACTCTCATAGCGGCTTTTTGTACTTGCGTTTCTGCGAGCTATCAAAGTCTTGCTCTCTAATTAACTATTATTAACGTTTTCGAGGCAAATGTTTTATAAAATATAAAGGGTATTAAGATAAGGGGTTATAAATATGTAATTACACGTTGAAAGCTAATTGCCGTTTGAGATTTTACACCTTTATATATGTAAACGAGACTCGAGAAAGCATAATAATTTCTACCTTCTGTCAGCGGATACAATCTGATATGGGAAAACTGAATGTAAATGAAAAAGCAACAGTCGTTCTACGCCCCACTAATGAAACTAACCGTAAAAACGTTGCCTTACCAAACGCAGCTTTTTCTACTTGGCCACTTTTGACCAATCAAAGTAATGCGATTATGAAAGCATGCGTCTGACCGGACTCGACCTATTCCACTTCCTACCCCCAATTTATCTAATTTTCGTCCACTAAATACATCTTCACCTTCAAAATCTCACCATCAATCGAGTACTTTCCAGCCAGTTTTAAAAACGACAAGAGATCCCCATCAACCCTCAAAACTCCCTTCTTCCTCGATCTTTTTCACGAGCCAGAGCCGAAACACCCTTCCAAACAGTGCGTCCTTCTCGGTCCATAAACACCACGACGGGGCGCTCTTCCTGCCCCCCCGGAAAACATCAACTCTCCCTTCGGGGTCGGTGGGCGCGAGAAACTTTCTCCCATTCAAAACTACACGACCGACACTCAACAAGCCAACTTTGTTTCAGAAGGGTCCGAAAAACTGCCCGACCATGAACCGAGACATTTACTACAAAGGTAAGCCTCCCCCCTCCCCCCCCAACAGTCACGATTCGCCTCGATCGTCCGAATAATAAACGCAAACGTAACCTCTCTGTCCTCAGCCAACAGCTGGAAGAATTAGAGCCGCTGCGCCGCGGAGGACTGCACGAACCTCGAGATGAAAAACAATCGACATATCAGAGCCGCCAGAGGGACGAGCGGAGAGCAGAGCTGCCACTGACGCTACTACTATTGTTAACTACTTCGTCGCCCCGCGCGCAGTTATATATATATATACATAAAAAGAAAAGAACAAAAAAAAAAAAAAAAAAAAATAACGACACGCAACAAACACACGCGCACACGTACACACAGCACACCGATGTACGTATACGTATATACATATATAAATATATACATACACGGAGGAGGAGCCGAGGCAGGAGAGACGCGCGAGACAAAACGAGAAAAGAAAACAAAACAAACGCTTCGTTGTAACTTATTAGACGTGAATTGCCAAGTATGTTTCCAAGTAAAAGAATATACCTTCTAGTTGCATAGCTGAATGAAAAAAAAAAGAAAAAAAAAACAAGCAGAGAGAAAGTGAGATACCGAAGAAAAGGCAGAAAAAAGGACAAAAAAAATTCTCAAGTAACGCGTAAGCGAGCATATTATACATAAGAGAGAGAGAGCGAGAGAGACGCACACTTGAACGAATATATCGGAGGTAACTAGGAAGCAAAAAGCTATGACTATCGTGGCCTGTGCGGGTGTGTATCGACGAGATTATATTATATATAAATAAACCTTATACGCGCGCGACTAATTATGTACGGAGAAAACGAGGAAGCAAGCCCAGCGTATAACTATGTAAACGAAACGATGATTATTCGCAGAACGACGATGAAAAAAAGTTTATACTCTATTCTTGTAATAAAACTCGTTGAAAAAGCAAAAAAAGTAAGCCGTGTGTGTCTATGCACCCCGACCGCCTCCCCCATCCTGCGCCTGTTGCTGCTCGCGCCTGAGCAGCAACCCGCAGCTCGCTGCCGAGGACACGCAGTCGTCGTCGGCAGCAGGCAGCGCCAGCCGGAGCTCGGGGAGAGAGAGCGAAAGAGAGAGCTGCGGCACGGCTCGCGGATCGATTAGCCTATTAAAGCCCCCTTTGGCGGGAGCCAATTGATCGGCGGGGGGTCGCTGATCGGTCAAGTGGGGTCGGGAATTGCACGGTGGCGGCACCGGCGGCTATGCGGCGCGGCGCAGCCGCCCTCTGCCGGCCGCCAGTCCTGCTGCTGCGGCAAGCTGCGCGGGGCCAGTCCACGCAGCGCACCTCCCCCAGCAGCCAGTTTCTTCTCCTCTCACCCTCTCTCTCTCACTGTCGCTCTCTCTCTCTGTCTCTCTCTCCATCCGTCTCTCTCTCTCTCTCTCCCTCGGTGCGCGTCTCGATCCGCCCGCGAGGATGTGCAGCCCGAGCTGAACTCACGAACGAACGAACGAACGCCGTCGACGCCGCGCAGAGCAGCCGAAGAGAGTCGCGGACACAGAGTCGCGGGAGAGCTGGACGGATGCTCGAGTGAGAGCCGCCCCCGGCGGACAGAGGAGAGGTGAGCAGGAGAGCGAGCTGCTGCGATCCGATGAGGCGCGGTCAGCGCGGGCGCGTCGTCCTCGCGCTGCTGCTGCTGGTGGCGTCGCGCGCGCTGCCCTCGCGGGCCGCGGCCTTCCCCGACTGGACCGACTGCCCGGCGGCATGCGACTGCAAGTGGACCTCCGGCAAGAAGTCCGCCCTCTGCCCGAACGCGGGCCTGACCTCCCTGCCGGCCAGCCTCGACCCGGACATGCAGGTCCTCGACCTCTCGGGCAACCAGATCAGCAGCCTGCCCGCCGAGGTATTCCGCGGCGCGGGCCTCGTCAACCTCCAGCGCATCTTCCTCAGGAACGCCAAGATCTCCCTCATCCACGGGGACGCGTTCAACGACATGCGCATCCTCGTCGAGGTCGACCTCTCGGACAACAACCTCACCGCCCTCGAGACCCACACCTTCGCGGGTAACGAGCGGCTCAGGGTCCTCGTGCTCAGCGGCAACCCGCTCAAGCGGCTCCGGGCGAGCCAGTTCCCGGAGCTGCTGCACCTCAGGATCCTCGACCTGCAGCGCTGCGCGCTCAGGACCGTCAACGAGCGGGCCTTCACCAGGCTCCTCAACCTCGAGACGCTCAGGTACGCTCTCTAGACCCTTTTTCAAAACAAAGGGGTTACTGCTGCTGCTGCTGCTATTGATTCGGGTACGAGCGGCGCCGTGTGTTTTCGTTCGCTGGGCGCGATTTTTTAACCTGCACGCCGAGAGCTCGTCGCTCCGTCGATGCGCGCGCCCAAAGTTTTAATCCTACTTGCACGCGGCGACTAATGAGTCCGAAATAAAGTCGACCCCCACCCCCCTCCTCCTCTCCCGAAATATGTAAATCGCTCATAGCACAAGTTCGCAAATTGCACCGGAAAAATTTTAATTGCCAACCCCGAGGAGGCGATCGATCCGCTCTCCCACACGGCAAAACTATCGTCGCGAATATTTGCTGAACAAATTTCATCAGCGGAGCCGCGAGCCAGGCGCCCTTTGTTTTGCGAATGAAAGTTGACTTTCGAAATTACGGCCGGATTCTAAAGTCCGGCTGGCCGTGAATAAAAAAAGAAGCGGCAAAACACACACACGACGACGACACGCCTTTTCCGGGACGCGGGGAATGGAATATGTTTTTTCCGGGACACCGCACACTTATATATCTCTCGGGCGAGGAGACGAGAGAGGCTAAATTTTCGCGGGACGCAATCGATTCGCGACAAACAAATCTCCGATAAATCTTGTTTACGATTTTTCCAGGCGCATAAATTTCGCGGCAGTTATTTTTCTGCGGGAAAAAAGGGGGGGAGGGGAGCCCGCGTTCTTTTCGCCGACAAATGCGACCGACCTTCTTCTGTTACGCGACGAAGGCACGCCGTAAAGTTTTTTACTTTACGGACTGCTGAATTATTAAGAGACACCCGTAAAACCCTGGCGCATAAACATGTGAGGTTTATGCTCGAAGGCTTTTTGTAAACTAATGGGAGTATCTTTAATTAGAGCGATACGCGAGGAATCCGTCTTTCAAGCGCTGTTATCGGAAAATTTTAAAAAAACTCATCCCGGCAGCTTCTTCTTTGACGCCTTTCCCACGTAATGAAGACATCTTAATTTACCTCTTTTGTCGCCGAGATAAAATAGAAATAATTAACACTTTTATGCACAATGCTTGAGTTAAAATTAATTTAGGTAATTCTGAATGGGACTACAATTTTTAATTACTGCAAAGCCGACACTCCGACTTTTTTTTTTCATTTTAATAACTGCAATATTATTAACGACTTAAAAGTGAGATAAAGAGAAAATGTAAATATTTCTTCGCACGAAATCTTATTTTATTTAAACTGATGTTTTCTGAAATGTATTTTTTAGTACCTTAAGAACTTTAATAAAAAAAAAAAAGTATTCTACCTCGTCAAAGAATTCTTCTTTGTCCGTTTATACCTCGCGGAAGCTAATTTTGTAAAAATCTAAATGAAACAATAGAGCCTGCTGAAGTACTACTTAATAAAAACTCATTTACTGTAATTAAAATTTACGTTAAAGAAATATGTACACGCCAAAATTAAGAACGTTCATTATTATTTAAACTCATTTAAGCATTTCCCGTATAAAAAACTTTTAAAAATTCTATAAAAGCGCTAACGTGTCATTCAAGTGATAATAATAAATTATAGTCGGACGTTTAAATCTGAATAAATATTTTTAATTTTTACTGTGATTTTAGCGTATAATTAAACGCTCCTCTCTTTGTAATTTTAGAAGCGTTCTGAAAAATGAGCCGACAAACAATGACTATTAAAAAGAAATGCGTTGAAATCATTGACAATGGCCAAAATTAACGTTTAAACTTGATTGCATTTTAAAAAGAGCACGATTTCCCATTTGGTGCTAATTTTTACGTGCAGCAATTGCACAAAAACCACTTTAGTATGAAACAGTAGCTTGTTAACGAAGCGTTTTATTACGTTGAAATATAATAATGCATTTAAAATTTTTGCAAAAAATCATTTTCTAAAATGAAAGCGATGATATGGATGCGAGCTTTTGTTAACGAAAATTTAATACGCGCTCTATTTTCGTTTTTTGCATCGAAAACCAAAGCTTCCGCCCAAAGTTACGAACAAAAATTTCCAATAATGAACGTCCTCGAAAATACACGCAGGTAGCTTTTTTTTTTTACAATATTATCCATTTTCGAAAAAGCGATACGGAAGAAAAGAGACCTCGAGAGAGTTTCAAAAACAGATCTATCGAACTAATGCGAATAATGGGCGAGAATCCGATCGAAATATTGTTTCGCGCGAGACACGTGCGATGGAATGCCACGCTTATTAAACTGTTATTTCATACCCGCGTGCACCGTCGGGCTTTACAAGAATTTTCGTTTTTACATTTATGCGCGAAGGGATGATTTGTGAACTGAATTTCGCGCGTTTTCGAGGGAAATTGTTTCTTTGGATTTTGAGAGTCGCCCTGAAATAAAATAATAAAACAAATGTAATTTTAACGCATCAAAGTGTTCTCTCTCGGATGAAAGACCTAATTTCTGCTGAAAAAGAGCGTTCTTCTTCTTCTTTTGATATCCTAAAGAGTCTTTTTCCGTCAGAGTCGTTCTTCTCAATTTATATTAAATTGCTGTACTTTACCTTTTCAAAGATTCATAACACAGTAGCTCTTCTAATGAAATACACAATAAACCCTACTTTCCATTTATCTAAAATACAGGCAGACTTAGGTAATTCGTCACGTTACTCGTCACGTGTCCCTTAACACTCTCCGATAAAAGCCCAAGATCCTACATTTCTACAAGAACAAAGCTAAACGTGACTCAGACCCCGACAATCGCTATAATTACAATTGCTATTAATCGCCTCGAAGCGCAACTCGTAGGCTCAAAACGAAAAAGTACACCCGAGTCACGTGACCGTCATCAGCAGCATCCTAACAGCCGTCTTCCTTCTATTCCAGCTTGGACAACAACGAGCTCGAGTACCTCGAGTCGGCCACGGTGACCGGCCTGAAGCACCTGAAAACCCTAGGCCTAGACGGGAACCCGTGGAGCTGCGACTGTCGCTTAAGGGACTTCTGCCAGCTGCTGACGAAGGGCAGCCTGTCGCGCCTCTACTCGATGCCGCAGACCTGCATCGGCCCGGCGAGACTGCAGGGCAGCCGCTGGGAGGACGTCAAGCAGGATCAGTTCGCGTGCGAGCCGACGGTCCTGCTGCCCGTTAAGACCATCCAGGAGGAGATGAACGGCAACGTCAGTCTCGCCTGTCTCGCCAGCGGCGATCCCAACCCGGAGGTCTGGTGGCAGCTCAACGGCGGCCCCATTAACGGCACGAAACGCACGCCCGACGAAGTTGGCCCGGCAGGTTTGTTCTCTCCGACTCGAGGAATTGATCGGCTTTCATTTTCGAGCCTCTCGCCGCGTATGGAGGGCTTATTTAGGAGGGCTTTCGAACGTTTCGCGGTGATAAACGGAGCGGCGAATTTCGAGGGATCAATCGTCAATGTAATTAAATGTTACAGCGATTGCCAATAATAATTTCGTAGCGTTTAAGTGACTTTAATTGCTATATTGATAAATCACTCAAATTACGTTGTGGAAAGTATCTTTAAAAATGCATAACTAACTAACCTGATTAATCAATGCTGTAATTTGAAATCCTCATTAAACAGAATGAATTGTGAAAGAAATTCAATAATTTATTACGAGACTACGATATACTAATTGGATATTAATATAAAGTACCAACTTAACTTTTACGCGATCATAATAGAAAACGAATAACCATATTAATTACAGTAACGCACTCGGCGCGTAAAGTTATCAAAATTCCAGATACGTAAGCCGCGAGGTAATACTACAACGGCGAGAAATAATAATTATAATTTTAATTACAACAAAGGCACGCAGCGCAGCATCAATACAACGAAGCGCAGCTGCACATGCATACGCTTCTCGCGCTCGAAAGTTTGAAAAGAGCCGATAAATTTTAATGAAAAAGCTCCGCTTTTAACATTAGAAAATTAGCCAATTAAAAGAAGCGCCGCGGCATTAATGATAAACCGGCTAAAAACGCGCTCGAATCTCATGAATTTACGAGGCAAGTACGAGCGCATACAAGTTTAAGTAGAAGGCAGCCCGTTGCGGTCAGACGCACGCATGTAACGCGGCCGTCACGGGCGAGTGCGCGCGCGCGCGCCGGCACAACTTTTGCTCCATTTTTTATCTCACTTAATAGTTACGCTGCAGGGATTGAGTTTGTTCAATTTCTTCCCTAACGAGGATGCGTTGATGAAAAAGTTTTTCACGGCGGCCCCAATCGTTACGTCCTGTCCGGCCAAATCGTTTTAAAACTTTCATTCGCTCTCTGTCTCTCTGTCTCGATAAAGAGTTGCTGCATAATTGATTTGCACGCCGTATTTATTAAAGTTGCTGTAATTACAGGCGAACAGGCAGCCCTTTCTTTAATTTTCGATTTAAAATGACTTTTGTTTCACAATTGGGATCCTAACGAATTGACGTATTTTGTTAATAGAATATAAATAAACGACTGTTATTGACGTTTTAAGAGAAGAGATTTTTAATTTTCACTCAATACAATTTATTAATTAAAAGCAGCTGTCAACGTTTATTGAAGCGAATAACAGTTTTTATTGCATTTCCCCTGGTAGCAAGTTTCCAATAATTTCCGATAATATCGCTAGAATCTAGCTAGATTTTGACATTTTAACTAGATTCTAACGATATTATCGGAAACTTGCTACCAGGGTGGAACAATAAAGTTTCGGCGAGCTTTCCACTGACGGATCAAAGAATACTTAACTATTATTAATTTATAAAAGTTAGCTAGTAGTTTTATTTAAAGAACAATAGCGGGAATTCAATTTTAAATATATTAGTAAATCCATTTAACAATAAAAAATACAATTTTGAATTTTTCAGTGAAAAATTTAAAATTCAAAATAAATGACAATGTTTTGAAGGCGGATCTCAAATAAATTCACTTTTTATTTGGTTCAAGAGTAACATCTTTCATATTTAAATCCGAGATCAAGTGAGCATTTTTCATTTTTATTTTGTTAAAAAAAACAAGATTCTTTCTAAATAGTTGCTGATCCGACTGTGACGGCGTAACAACTTGATTACATAAAAAAAAAAAAACGGAAGTTCAAAAATCACGAGGCTGAAAAAAGTTATTTATGTCTCGCTCATAAAAGTTGGAAAAAGGGTCAAAGTTTATTAAAGGAGATAGGAAAGTAGCTGTATCTCGTACCATTAAGTAGTACAAGTCCCCGGCTGTCTGACTCGTACATCAGGCATAAACTTATACAGCGACGCTCAAGAATTCAGGCCTTTTTCCTCTCTCCTCTTCCGAGGTGGTCAAATTCCCAGCGAAAGTTCGTAATTTCTTATGCTCCACACGGGCCGCGACGCTTTTGTTCGTAGGGCAAATATCAAACTGTACATATATACCCGGGGCATTCTTCTTTAGCATAATGCGTTTAAAACTGTTGTGCGTTCTAGAAACTTTTCACAAAGAGAGAATTTTTCATTTTTCCCTTCGAAAATTCTATTTTTTATCCTAACCCAACTCTCGCTCTCTCCCTCTCTCTCCTTCTCGCTCCGACATTTGCATAATTCTGCGGGAAAGTAGCAGCAGCGTACGTCGCTATTAAAATAATGCCAGAGAGACCTACGCGTGGAAATAGTTTGTCCGCCTTTTCCTCGGAAAATGTGGATTTTTCGCTGAAAGGGGACGATAGTAAATTATTGCTTTAACCGACCTAATGCATTTTTACAAATTAACCGGAGCTCGCGCAATAATTTTTATATAAAAAAAAAATTAATTAGTTAATCCAAATTTCCACGGTCGACGTGAAGAGGATCGAAAATTCAAAAATCCGCTCGGCTATTTTTCGCCTGTTATCGGTACAAAAGGGCATCCTTGCAAAAATAAATTTACGCCGCTTTCGATAGCCCGGAGAGCGGTAAAAAGGTTTAAAAAAAGGGCATGAAAATGTTTGACCCAAATAGGCACCGATAGACATTTATTACGCTTAACGTAACGGTCGATAATAGTCGTATAATATAAAATTTATACGGCCGCTCTCGAGAGCCGCGTCTCGGCTCAGCCCCGATAT
>JAWWEO010000021.1:8173242-8237440 GCA_035582975.1 Ormyrus labotus
TAGGAGGGAGAACTTGAAAGGGAAGAATCGAATCGAACATTTTAGGCTGCGACTCGAGACTGGCATCTTTGATTGCTTTGTTCGTCAGCAGGTGTTGCAGACGCGTTATACGTGCCACTCTTTATCTTCCGGCGTGCACGTTACTTCCGCGTGGAAATCGATACGCGATGAAATGGACTCCCGAATCGTTTTTAAAGACTTTGGCTTAGGTTTATCGTGAGGTTGGAGAATTATTGCTCGGCAAAGTTGGGGGGAACCCCCTTTAGTTTTGCAGTGTTCCGAGTGCATTGATAAATAAAGAGTTTGAATGGACTTTCTTTTAAATAGAAATTTAAATCTAATCGGTTTTCGTTGCATTCAATATAAGGGTTGGTATTTTTAGAATTGGTATTGAAAAATTTTGAAATTTATTTTTGAATTTAAAACAACGGAAAATATATGCATGATTTTCTTCTACGTGTAATTCTCTGATACAATTAAAAAGTACTTTAAAGTGCATTAGACTCAGCATTTAAACTTAATTAGAATTTCAAGGAGCATTGTTTCGTAGTTCATTAAAGTATCATTGCCATTACTTTGAAATTAAACTAACGGTAACAAAAGTGTGTCAATTATCATAATGATTTATGAAATATCAATACACTTAGTAAAAATAAGCATTAATTGAGTGATTACCGTAGCGTCAATCAGTCAAAATAATGATTACATAAAGTTAAACAAATTAAAATTTGAATAAAAATTCAGTTGGCAAACTTTTCCGAAACCTTATAGATTTCATCGACGTTTTCTCAAAATAAATTTTCCCGCACAAAATCTCAAAGAAAATTGTATCTGCTTACCCCGACGCTTCGGAAAAGCCCGCAAAAGACTCTGCTCGAAATTCATGAGAAAACGAATCGGCGAAACAGAAAAAGGACATCAGTTCTCCTACATTTTATTTCCGAACTCAAGCCCTTATAACAAAGACCCGCGCGCCGCTTGCATACACACGAGTAAAGGGAGCATTCCTCGGGCGCACATTCCAGGTGGCCTAGTGACCTACTCGACCTCCCTGAAAACGGAGCGGCAGATGGTGGAGCGATGGAACAACCTGACGATCTACAACGCGAGCGACGCCGACGCGGGCGAGTACACGTGCCACGCGCGCAACGTCGCCGGCACGGCGAGGGACACGGTGACGGTCAGCATACCGCGGGTCTTCACCGCCCCGACCCTCTCCCAGACCGACAACTGGCTCCTCTGGCTGAGCCTCGCCGGCGGCGGCACCGTCGCCCTCTGCGTCTCCGCCACGGCGGTCGTCCTCGCCATGTGCCTCTGCGGCGGTGCGAGGCGGAGGAACCGCAGGGCCAAGGTCAAGCTGCAGGCCAGCGCGAGCTTCGGCGACCAGGAGAAGAAGCTGCTCGACCTGTCCGTCACCACTACCGCCACCACCACCAGCCAGCAGCACTCGCATGTGAGCGATAACTTTATTTGTATTTTCGGAAACTTTACTCCCTTTTAAACAAATTCAGTAACATTATTTATTAAAGAGTTTTCCGAATGAAACGAATTTATGAAATGACTGTGATCTATCTCTTTTAAAATTCCTTTTAATAAAGGTTAATCACCTTTTTTTAGCGTAAAAACGTCTCTCGTCGCGTTTGAATTCCCCGAAAAATTAAAAATTCTATTATAATTCAGCGAGATGTTTCCTTAAAAAGCTCAAAATGCTTCCGCGGAGAATTTGGCGGAAAATTACAACGATAATTTACATAATAATATTCAACCATAAATTAGCAAATTATGCCTGATTTTACTCACCGAATTCTAAAGATGATCGATTATTCGAGCGGAAAAATTAGCTTGTTAAACGATGTTTGCTCACGGCGACCGATGTCCCCTTGAACTTGCTAATGATTAGGATAATTTATCAGGATATTTGAATAGGGAGAGGATCCTTTTTGAGACGACCCAAAATGTTTGCATCCTCCCTGCAATCGATCAACTTGAATTAGTCATTTTGACTCTCTGTTTGCTCCGAATTAATATAAATATGTTATTTGAAAATATTTTTATTTATTCGTGAATATTTATTTCAATAATAAATATTACTCTCCCGCATCGTACTTTTAATTAAACCGCCGTTCGAGCTGTGCGTTTACACGATTCTTTGTAAACAAATTCAAAGAAAACACAATTTCGTTTTCATGACTCTGAACCCTTTTATCTCTCTGATGGTGAGATTCTACAAATGGCATTGAATTTTCATGCAAATTTTATAGCTTCAAATCAAATTTTTTTTATTTCTATTATTAATGATTACTCATTGCAGATGACAGTAGACAATAATTTGTTACGAACGCAGTCAATAAAACTTTTTACTGTATTTATTGAAAGTGTAACTTTGTACCGTGTGTATAATAACTTTATGGGAAATTACGTAGACTAGATAAACAGTATTAAATTTGTAAACATAATACACAAACTATATAAATGTTTCTGCCTGTTCCGCATATCTGATGGGTTCTGCTGCTGTAAAGTTGCTTCAACTACAGCGAAGGGTTTCACTCTCTTTGCCAAGTCCTTGATAAAATCTTACGAAATTAGATGCCTGCAAATTTAATATTTTCCTTGCGAAATGTTTATTAATTTATCCACGCAAGCTCAAGTTCTTTAAACAAATTACAGAGTAGGTCGAAAAGCTTTTAACGTATTAACGAAGATGTAAGAAGGTTTTATAGTACTAAATAAACTTTGAAACATTGTCTTATCGCAAATTCCCCAAAGACCTCGAATTCCCCGGCTGCTTAACGCTGCGAAAACAGCTGATTAGCCACGTTGACTCTGTCCACAGCAGCAACAGCAGCAGCACCACCAGCATAACCAGTCGCCGAGCCCGGCGGCGCCCCTGCAGGCGGACCTGAACCAGTGCCAGCCCGAGTTCGAGCTGGAGCTCGAGCCGCACTCGGAGCGGCTCCCGGTCCAGTCGTCCGCCTCGGTGACGGTCGAGCGGCTGAGGTTCCAGCCGGAGCTGCCGGCGGCCCCGTCCCCGGTCCAGCCCGCGGCGGTCCTCTGCCCGGTGGCCGTGTCCGCCGCCCGGGCCCTGCCCGCCAACATCTACATCTCGGTCTCGCTGGCCTCCCAGGAGCCGAGTCGGGCGAGCGTCGTCGCCACCGCCGAGGCCTATGAGTCCTCGGAGCGCTGCTACCCGGACCTCCTCGACATCGGGCTCTCGAGCTTCGCGACCCTGCCGAGGAGGAGCCTCGGCGGCAGGCGCGGCGAGCTCGGCTCGCCCTACGACAACATGGGGCCCCGGGTCACCGCCACCGGCAGCTCCACCTTCTCCCTGGTCGAGCAGCCGGAGCCGCAGCTCGCGGTTCAGGTGCCGCTGATCCAGCCGCCACCCGAGTTCGTCTCCCTCTGAGAGGACGAGGACGAGGGCCTCGTCAACGACGCCGAGGAGGAAGCGAGCCCCGACTGCGAGAGCAAGGACGAGGACGCGCCGGAAGCCTTCATCCTCTGGAAGTCCAGGCTGTAGGCCTGTGCCGAAGCAAACAAGCTGACACTTTTGCGGGGAACTTGAGTCTTGGGAGAGTCTTGCTTGTGCCCGAGGAGAGGAGGCTGATTATGTGCCCCGGTGGAATCGCTCGGTTTTGGACTTTGAATTAGGGGCTTTCTACCGGGGGCGACGGGGTCAGTCTATTTTTTCGCTCGAGTTTCATAGATTATTTATTGGGTATTCCAGCCTTGTGAATTCTTGATTGAAATTTTATCGATATAACTCGGAATATTTAATCAGTAGAGATTTAGGTTGTAAAAGCACTTGGATTCTTATGAAACCGAAGTGTAATTTATTGTTTTGATTTGCATTGAAAGTTTGCACGCTGGCGTATCCTGATAGTAAACTGATGGGTTTTATTTAAATGATTGGAATCCGCAACGATCCCGGTTATTTAAATGCGTTATTTATCTGTCGAACGAAATCTCGCAGTTATTTACAATCATTCAGTATTAAAGCGTAAGGGAATCTTCTAGTCATAAATGATAAGTTACCTATTCAACAGTTTCTGGTGAGAAACGCCTCAAGACTTTTACTATCAACACACACACTTCCCACTATTTTATCGTGAAAAGGACGTTTCGACGTCGTTTTACGTTTCACTTGAAAACCTATGGTTGTGCAATGCATTTAAAATCAAAAGACTAATCAAAAGATTTTTAATGTTTTTAAATAGGTTCAGAAGTTAACGAATAAGACTAAACTAAACTATATCTTCCCTAAAAGACTCTCCAAGACTCAAGGTACTCTTTGTCTCACACCTCGGCGGCATTTTCGCTCGAAACCTGTACATTAACGTCCGGCGCTTACCGCCGCGCACCTCCTCGAAATTGTATTTATAGATTATTTGATCAAAGATACTTAATGTTAACTAGAAGATATCGAGACTTTACGTGGCCAAATTATATTGTATAGTTACCGCAGGATCTCGGCGGCGGTACGTGCCGGACAAAAGCGCCGCTCGAACTGAATTTAAATGTAAATAGACCAATGCGTGCTCGCGTTTAAAAGTCAGTTTCGCAAAAGCAAGGACGCTTCGCAGCTCGCGACGGGAAAGGGAAGGAAGGAAGGAAGGACGGAGGAAGAAGGGCCGTGGATCCCTCGATTCGGCCCTCGTCGGCCCAGACACACACACGTTTTATCGCGCCATTTTTGAGAAAAGATCCTAGTCTCCATGTCCGATAGCCGCTTATAAATACCATTTAACGACCACACACCGAGCCATCGTGAGCGCCGTAACCACACCAAAGCCATTTGTACATATTTCATTAAGAATCTTCTCTTTATCCGAATCTCTTTCCAAGCGGATAAATTAACAAGTAAGAATTAATTATAGCCTAATCAAACGAAACGGTTAGAATCAATCGAAACAAATTATATATCTTTCACCGCTCCTTATCATTCTTATCCTCGATCCCTTACAACTCCCTGTATCCTCGATTCCAAACGTTAGAGCCGGCAGAATTTTCAACGCTCCCTGGGATAATTGACAAACTTTAATACTCTTTACTTTTATACTGTTTTGGAAAAGCGCGCTAAAAACTCGGGAAAAGTAATCTTTTTACATTTTTAGGTAGTTTTTTCATCCTTGTTAGCCTTCGATCTTTAAAACTTTCAGCAAGTTTTATTTCCTAATTGAAAAGCGATATTTTTTTTCCTTCACCTAATAGCCTCCGTCAGCCAAGTCTTTACAAATCTTGACGTTTAAATAAGTGGGAAATCGTGTTACTTACTGCTTAATTGAAAACAAAGTAGGTTACAAGTGAATAATGACGATTCGATTAATTTGTAATAAAGTTAGAACCACCGGAAAAGGTCAAATTTAAGCATTGTTGATTAAAGATTAAAAGAATATTTATAAAAAAAGAAAAGCCCAAGAAGAGAGATTATTTATGATTCTTCTGAATTTCAGCAAGGATTCTGCCGTTTTCCCTTTCCTCTCATTATCATATATATATATAGATTTGTTGAATCTACCTGTGTAAATACTTGTTATATTATATACATACATAAAACACACGCGTACGCGTATGCAGATATTATACATATATACATATATGCATATATACATACACGTACAATTATTGTACGCGTATGCGTGTAAGTCTTTCGAAAGGCCAATATGCGCGCGCACAAACATATAAACACACCCACTCGAGATATATGACACACAGAGACACAGACACACGCCAGTTTCACACTATTTACAACACCTGTACGTCGATATTTATTATGAACGCTTTGTCAATTAATACCAGAAAAAAGATTGAATTTTAACGCTGTCGTGTTGTAATTTTCTTTCGAGATCGATGTGTACGTGCATTTGAATTTTTCTAGTGAATAGAAACTCTCGCCGCTTCCAGCGATCGTAAACGAACGACGGAGGGGGGACGAACGCGAAGAACAAAAAACTAAAAATGATAAACCCAAAAAACTCACCTATTGTAATAAAATTGTCGAACGGGGACGTGACAAAAGCCCTGGATTGTTTTTTCGGCCCGGAAGAGCGCATTGTTTTTTGTCGACGCGGACGCAAGTCGTGAGACGTCGTGTCTTTTATTTCCATCAACCGAGCAAACCAACAAAAAAAAAAAGTGAATAAACAAATGAAATGTGTGACGACAAAAATTATTGACTTCCATTTAAAGAAAGCAGAAAGACAAAAAAAAAACGATATGATCTTCTTTTTTGATAAGATTTCATTTTAAGATGTAATTTTATAAGAAAAAAACTTTTCGTTCTGTTTCATAGAACGCGTGACTGTATGTACAATGCAGTTCGTAATAAAAAAATGTTATAACATTATAACTCTTGCTTTTTTATTGTAACCATATCGTCGATCAATAGTACAAACTCATTGTTCGCTAAGCGGAAATAATCAGAGGGAGACGGAGGAGCGTTTAATTATTAGTCCTCGTTTGCGGAGCTCATCTCGACTCCGTGCTGAGGAAGCAAGTTGTCGACAGTTTGATCTGCGTTTTGGAAATCTGCAAACGAAAATTATTTATTTTTCCTCCGAAAGTTAAAAGAGTTAGTGTGTGCAGTTTTCAAAAGACTTACTTGGCGTAATTACGAAAAAGGCCCAAGGTGCGCTTGAATCTTTTCTGTGAGCTGTTAAATAATTCTCCGCTCTCTCGCCGGGTCCTACAAAATCAAATCAATTTTAAATTAAACAAAGTCAGTCCAAAGTCAGGGTGGTTAAAGTAGCTAAAATTTTCTTCTTAAGTAAATTTAGCATAAAATATGAATAGCTCCGGGGCAACTTTTAATTCAACTTGTACTTAAATTCACTTTGCATTGTGTATTTCTCACTATACTTTTTCATTTTCAAACCTTTGACAAATTTCCTTTGCAATCTTTTGTAAAATTGAAATTTCTCTAGTTTTTACAAATAAATTCAAGTTCACGATCACTACGTTAATCGAATTACTTCACAGTACATCATTACAGAGTTTACAGCAACGAATTGATTTAATCGCGTCTAAATATGCCGAAAAATCGCGGCGGGATACGCCAAATTCGATTTCGTCGTCGGACGGCGCTCGCCGGACATTCCTTCAAACCGAATTACGAAAACAAATTTATTTTTAATCTCGTCATTTACATAAATCGCGAGAGCGGCGTTGTATATTCACGCGGCGCGGAAGGTTTTCCAACTAATTAAAAGAGATCGATGCACGCTAGTCCAAACATAGCTTTAATTTGCTTCGTTCCTCTTCCGAATGCAAAAGCTTCATCGCGACGGGACGAGTGCAGCATTTTGCAATGACTGAATTATATGCCGCAATTAAGGAGTAAAATAACCGAGCCGTATACGATATAGGTTGTTTATTTTTCGTAAACTTAATTATTGCAATACTATGTATAAGGCGGGCTAAGTAAAGAATGCTGCATTGTCGCGAAATTTGATAAACGACTCGATTGGCTTTAATTATTTTTCATCGCTGCTGGCTGTTAATTTATCTTTGACAACTTTAATTGCGAATGTACTTTTAATCTGATTATGTCGCGTTTTGCGTGAGAGTATTATAAAGATGCTGATATTAATATATTGCGTATCAAGCACGAGAAAATAGATTATTTTGCGTGAACTATAATATTAATTTGTAAATATGCTACTCAAGATATCTTTCTTTCGAGTATTTCATTGTTTTTCGTGCACACGAAGCCAAATTCTATAGCTCTAGTATGGCAACGGTCACGAGAAAAAGCCGTTCTTATATGCACGTGTTAAAAAACTAAGCCTATTAAAATCACGAAGGAATCCAGAGAACTTTTTCATTAATTTTAAGTCTTATCAAAATTACCTTAGCTCCTTGGGTAAAAATTCTTTTAAGTTTCAAGTGACCTACTTTCAGAAACGAACAGCTTTTTAAAATAATTTTAATTTAATCCTAAAACTATCCTTTCAAGAGCACCTAATACTGTGCTTTATAATACACCAATATAATACATCAAATTCAAAAAACACTGCTCTCTAAAATCAAATTCAAAGATTAACTTTTCTCAATCCGTACCTTGAAGGCGATAGGAAGACACTCCAGACTGCCTTAAATCCGAGTTACCAGAAAACCAAGACTGATCAGATTCAGCCATCGAAGGATCGGATCTGCCGACACGCGGCTGCTTCACCAGTCCAAAGACCCTTTGCGTTCGAGAAAACAGCGGCGGTCCAGACGAGCGACGACCGACTCTTGGCGCTGGATACATCACGTTTCTGCCGCAGACTTTACCCAAAGTGAAAAGCAAAAGTTTAGTTTAAAAAAAAGTCGGTTTTTCCGATTGAAATAGTTTCATTCGTTAATTTCGAATAATTTAAACGAATCGTTCAAATTTTTATGAAAAAACTTTATAATGAAATTGTATAGAATTTTATAAAAATAAACGAATTTACTTCTTTAATTTATGTACTGAGCGGACCTGTCAACTAGTTATTAAATCATTAACAATCCATCTTTAAAAGCCTTTTTACGCGTCAATTTCCCGGATTATTTGCGATAATAAAATCAAATCACCGGACCCGGCATAACAATAAAGTGCAGCAAAATTCACGCCTCTATAACAAGCGAAAGCAAGCGCAATAACGCCGCCGGAATCGCTAATGGAATTACCCGCGAATAAAGATAAACAAAGGGCAATTATTTTCCCTTCGAATCCGGGAAAACAAACCCGACGACGAGCGTCGGAACAAACCGCAAATATTGCGCCCCGCGCCTCGAATCAATATAAAATTTAGTTAAATGTAAATCGGTTAACGTCAGCCGCCGCGAAATTATTAACACCGTCACGCCCGTCGGTTTTTCGCGCGCCAACGGATATAATTGCATTCGTTGCGGCGAGATGTAAAGTTTCGAGAGCGCCGTATCCTAACAATGCTTCGTTTTAGAAAGTGACGCCGCGGCGATAACGAGTTGTATATCTGATGCACAATTGGCTAATTAGGGCTCGGGGCTAAATGCCAAGTATTATTCGACAAGCTGCTGTAAGTTGCTTGCTTGGAGTAACGAGTCTGCGATGGAGAATATCTAATTTCTGATTTCTGACTTTATAGAAATTAGATTGTAAATTAAATGTGACTGATTCCTTTATAGGTAATAAATTGGTTATCCCTCTCATTCAACAAAATTCATTTCTCACAAAATCGAATTCCATTTAATAATCGGTTTAGTTTAAAATATTTTACCTGACGGCGGATCTCCTTTGCGACAGTCGATATCGTTAGGAAATTCTATAGCATATCTTTCTTCAGCGGCCGATCCTGAAAATGTATAAAAATAGCTAATAAAAAAGCATCCCAAAATCATGAATAGCATCAAGAGTATTAGTAAATGTAGGCGAGATTAGTAAGATAATGTTTTGACTAGATAGATTAGCGATCATTCCATATTTCCTCTATGTAGTTTTTTAGGTGAAATAACTAACTTATCTCCGTTGCATTTTCCTTTGATAAACGAAAAATATCTACACCAGAGCTTTTCCAGCAAAAGTTACTTAACAAATTATATCAAAGTATCGGAAAATTGATACGCTCTCTTTTTTACGTACTTTTTCATGCTTTCACAAAATTTAAATAATTGAAAATGAAGTATCGAAATCATTAACTTTTATTGAATCTTCTCGCGTTCAAAACAAGGAATGATCGAATCATGTCCTTCCGAAAAAAAAATTCCGCCCTAAAAAATATTTACAAAAAAAAAAAAAAAAATCTAAATCAAAATTCAAATACAATAATCCTCCACTTACCGTACGACCAAACGTAGACTAAAGTAAGCAAGAAGCAGAGAGCCGAGCAGGATTTTCTCATGGCTGGATGGATGATGTCGAAGCTGCGGAGCCTTAAAACTTACTGCGCCCCGGACTTGCCCCCGCGGACGTTTATATACTCCGAGGGCGAGCGTCTCGTGTCCCCGGGGGTGCGACTTGATCGTCATCTCGCGAACCCCTGCCTCGCTCTTTGCTTGCATTTTAATTCCCGTAGAATCACGAGCAATGCTTACAATTTGAGATCGGAATCATTTTGTACCCTTAATTTTTCTGTTTTGTTAAACAAAGATCAGTTGAACTTGTACTTCACTGATTTATTGTATAACTCTCTCTCTCTATATCTCTCTTCTACATCTCCAACGAGTTCATTTTCGTATGCAAATTCGGGTCTAAAAGTTTAATTAAAGAATTTCGTAGTCTATTTTAGTGAATCTCGTAATATCTGACAGCATAGGTAACTTCATTTCGATCTGCCTGTTTTTCAGCGCGTAAATACCCTTATCATACACTTTGCATGCAAATGCTTTCGTTTTCTGTCGGAAATTATCGGGCCTAATGGCGTTGCATTTGCATGACACTGAAGACTGACAAAATAGAATGAATGATGTTTTTCATTCAGTTCCCGAACTTAATCAATGACAACGTTTTTGTGATATGAGGTGAGATTAAAAACTAATAATGATGTAAGGTATTTTAGAAATTTATTAATGTTTGTATAATCTATATTTACAATAGCGTATAAAAAAAATCAATATACAGCAGCTTTTTACAGAGAATAACATTTGTATTTCAGTATTTTACTTTTCTTTTAGTATTTTTTTTACACTGTATTGATACAATTCTGCATTGACCTTTTTCAACCTCTCAATTTCCTCCAAAGCTTCTTCAAGTTTGCTCTGATTGTCTGATGAATTACCTTTACTTGTTGCATTGACACTTGTTACTGATGAATCCCATTCTGTCAACCAAGAATCATCTTCATTTTTTCTGCAGATTTCAATCATTATTTCCTTATCTCCTGTCTCGGAAGTCCTGTGCAAAGGTTTAATTTGTAAGCTTGGTTTGAAATTATGATTTGTGAAACTGTCATAGGCTGGAGCAAAGAATGCTGAAACAATTGGCGCCTTATGTTTAAGTGTAAGAACTATTTGGCAACTTGGAATGTCCCACAAATAAACATTTCCATCGGTAGAACCAGTCAGTAATGTTAAGCAATCAACAGAAACTGACAAAGATGTTACACTGCTTTCGTGACCTTTGTAAATCACAAGTTTCTCAGAGTCATTTAAAAATACATGTTGCTCTATGCCTCTTGGTGGATCACGTAAGCTGCATTTTATTACTATTCCAGTAGAAGTACCAACAAACAGATCATTTTCCATGGTATCTGTACAAACTGACGTAAGAGGAACATCAAACACTAGAGTTAAAAGTAATTGACCAGCATGGACATCATATATTCTTGCAGATCTATCTAATGAAACAGAATATAATCGTCCAAATCCTCCAACTTGTCCAAAATAAAGATCTTTTATAGGTAATGAATGAAATGAAAATGAACTCAATGGTTTTGCTTCTTTTTCATTTGCTAATTGACCCAGTGACCACACAAAAATCAATCCATCTTCAGCACCACTAGCTAAGCAAGATCCATCTTTGTTGAATATCAAGCAACTTATAGCCTGATAATGTCTAGCAAAAGAAGTAATTAACTGACCATTACAAGACTGCCAGATATAGATTTTTTCACTTATTGCTGCGGCTATAAATGATCCAGAAGATGTTACAGACAGGGCAGTAACTTTACCTGGAGTGCTGAGCCTTAAATTTGGTACAGGTGTTTGACTATTTAAAGGCCACAAGTGAAGACTAGGCTTTGTAACATTGGAAGCAATCAGGTATGAGTCGCTTACTAATTGCAATGAATGATGTCCCAATGCACTGGCATGTTTGTACGTAGAGAGAAGAGAGCCTGTGCAAGGATCCCAAGCAGCTGCACTCCAGTTTTCACACGAACTTTCAGAAGTAATGACAACTTCATGAGGACATCTCATTTTGAATAAGAATTAATCTACAAAGTTATACAAATTTATACAATACATTTTCCATTTTATGAAATATAATAAGCCAACCACGTACCTTTCTCTTTATAAAAATAAATACCACGTCTATTGACGTGAAAAAATTGGTCAACCAAATTTTTAAAATTATAAAAAACTTTGAAAGAACTTTATTTTATACTCTTCAGTAAAAAAACAATCATAATACTTATAATCTATAAACTATGCGTTATTGTTATATTTTATTTTAAAAAATGTAAAAAAACTCATATTTCGATTAGTTCGAAAAGATGCGTTTACTCCCACGTGAGTTCCACTGTTATTGCTTAGAGGAGGTTATGTTTTGTCGTCATCCGCGTGAGAATTCCTTTTGAATATTACGTTCGGACAAGCATTCGAATTGCATTTTGGATCTCATAGAATACCAATTATTTTTTAACCCATTTAAAGTCTTTTAAAAAAAGAATATTAATAATCAATTAGATATTAAAAAAAAAACAATTTCTTTTAGATTATTAAATTAAGTAATGTTATTTTAAAAATTTTCTATTTTTACTTTAATCTTGGAATCTTGGAAAGTAAAAAATTCTTGCAAGTGGTCAACGATTAAATAAGTTTTGAATACTATTATATATTTAGTTTTAATTTATGGCAAATCCATTCAAAAACTGCTGAAAAAACTTGGAACTGGAAGTTTTAAATGTTTTTAAAAATGCATTGCAATTTAAAAATCCAAATTTTTTAATGTATACTCTTGGAATTTTTAATTTATTCACGTGAATTTACTTTTTGGAAAAATCTGTAAATATCAAATAATTTTTAATTATTTTTATTGCATTTTTAAAATAAATGTTTTAATTTTTGTTGAATTTAGATATTTAGATAATGCAGTCAAGTCTTGCGCTCGTTTTCAATAGTTCGCTCTTTTACCGTTTCTCCTAAGTTGAGACAGACGGAATCATGAAGGCTAAAGGAGAAGTAAGTTAATTTTTTACTTTTTCGTGCTTTTAAACGATTTAAAAAGCTAAAAATTAAATTAGTAACGTTTTCACAACTTATTAAATATTAGGAATTATTATTTTGATAGTTTGTGTGCATGAAATAATACTTGCACCCACATGTGCTTCGTATGGAAACAATCACACGAGTTGTTTTCATAATATGTAAATTATAATGTACGTTATTTTATAAATAATTTTTAATAAATTTAAATATGAAAACTTCGTTGGAATGAGAATTATTAGTCAATTTTTCAATATCAAATAAAAGTAAATAGAAAATTCGTTCTAACCTTACTTTCAGGTTACTATAAAGCTGACGTCACGTAACCAAAGAAATTTAATGATTTGTACGGACGTCAATTTTTTAAAATTTATATTCGAAAATCTGAATAAAAAAATATATCTATCGAAAAAGTTGAATGAATTCTTTTTGAATTTTTAAAATTTAAAATTTGTCATTTATGAACTCTATTTTTGTTTACAGTTGAAGGAATATGAGGTGATAGGGCGCAAATTGCCCTCAGAGAAGGAGAAGAACACTCCTCTCTACAAAATGAGGATATTTGCTCCAGATGCAATTGTTGCCAAATCTAGGTTTTGGTACTTCTTGCGTCAACTCAAGAAATTCAAAAAGTCTACTGGTGAAATTGTTTCTCTTAAACAGGTATTATTCAAGAATTTATATAAATATATAAATAAAATCTAAATTCTTATAGCACTAAATTAATGTTTGACAATTTTTTATAGATTTCAGAGAAGTCCCCCATTAAAATTAAGAACTTTGGTATCTGGCTCAGATATGATTCTCGTTCTGGCACACACAACATGTACCGTGAATACAGAGATCTCTCTGTAAGTGGTGCAGTTACACAGTGCTACAGAGATATGGGAGCTCGTCATCGTGCCAGAGCCCACGCTATACAAATTATCAAGGTTGAAGTTGTTGCAGCTTCAAAATGCCGCAGACCTCACATTAAGCAATTCCATGATGCAAAAATCAGATTCCCTCTACCAAAGAGGATACAAAATCGCAAAAACATGCCAACATTCAGTGTTCGAAAACCAAGGACTTATTTCCTTTAAGCTCATTGATTTTGTTTGCACTGTTATAATATCTTAACAGAATAAAATTTATATACATCTTACAACTACACTGTTATTAATTATTTTGCTGCATCCTCATATCCTATTTCATTATTTTATTAAAGTTTCCAACATGAAAATAAAACTACAGGTTAAAAATTAAATGTTAATACAGAAAATTTTGAAAATACCAAAAAATTAATTTTATTTACTTGCACTCTTTGTGTGGATTACAAATTAATTTGAAAAATAGTTAATTTCTTAGTAAAGGTAACGCCCATACCGCATACCTTTGCACGTGATTGGTTAAATAAAATTGGCGCGAATCATAGAGTATAAGTTATGAGTATAACTATCATTAGTATATTTATATACTTATATTGTTTAAACTGGAATATTCCGTACATATTTCATTTTATTACTTTATTAACTTCACTAATTTAATTTTAGTACTTGATTTCATTCTTTTCTTTAACAAAATCGAACACCATGAAACTTCTCTATTCAACTGACCAATGCCGAGCTTGGAACCTTTAAAATGGCCGCCAAAATATACTTTGCTTTTGCCAGCAACGCAAACCGAAAAACACTACATATGTGTATCTAAATTACTAAAAAAGCAATATAGCTATATACAATACTTCTACCTAACCTTTAATGGGTCCACCACTGTGCCGACAAAGTTGAAGTGCTAAGCGGCTTTTAACGGAGACGCTATGCGGAATTTCCCTCAAAATTCATTCTCGTTTTAATCCTCGATCAGAAACCGGCAAAGTGAATTCTTCGTTTTTCGAATAGTCAGTGTATCTGAATCAGAATGGGCGAGTTTCTGAAGTAAAACTGATGACATCGACCTGCTCAGAATAGCGTCTCTTTGAGCCTTGAAGCCGACAGTGCGAGACAACGACAAGTTTCCGAGGAAAGAATTGCTTCGAAAAACTGTTTTTTTTTTGGCTTAATTTGTAAAAATGGCTTTGCCAGCTAATTACAAGCAAGTGGCTATCGCCGCGTCCAACATTGTTACTCCGACAAATCGTAAATAATTACTCGTGAACAGTTCATGCTTTATGAGGTTCATAATTTAATGACAATTTATTTTTTTTCAGAGCGAATAAGATCTTCTGCAGGTGGTGGATCTGGCTCTGGTGTAAGTATAAGTCATTTAAATTAAAATTGATTATATATGAACAAATGTAAATATGAATTATTAAATAATTTATAGAAAGATAGTCAAAGTCCATTTATACAAACTCCTCATGGACATCCAGGTTTTACACCACAAAAAGTTGGTAAAAATGCACCGGTATGTTAAAGATGTCTAAATACAATTGTTATTGTAAATTAATGGTTTAAATGCATTAACATATTTATTAAAATATTTATAGGCTGATTCTCGATTACCAAAGCCACCAAAGCCACCAGAAAAACCTCTTATGCCATACATGAGATACAGCAGAAAAGTATGGGACCAAGTGAAAGCACAAAATCCTGAACTAAAATTATGGGAGATTGGTAAGATTATTGGGCAGATGTGGAGAGATTTACCTGAAGAAGAGAAAACAGAATTTGTGGAAGAGTATGAAGCTGAAAAAGTAAATTTTCAATGTTTATAACTTTATAAAAAAGTAGTTTATTATGATATTCATAATATTATAAATTTTTCAGATTGAATATGATAAAAGCTTAAAAACTTATCATAATTCTCCGGCATATTTGGCTTATATTGCAGCCAAAAATAGAGGTAAATCTGGTATGTTAAAGCTTAAAATACTTATTAATTCTCGGATTTACTTTAATATTCCTTTACACTCTCTTATTAATGTACTAATCGATAGAACAAATAACCATAATTATATTTTGTTTAACCAAAAGTTGCAAGTAGGTTTTAATAACTTTTTTGTTTGTGGAATGAATTGATATAATTAACTAAAAAATGCATGTTTGATAATAAAAATAAACTTATTCTAAGATCTTGTGACATTTATTGCAGCATTGTGTGCAGCACAACAAAATACTGATGAAAGAGAAACTCATGAAAGATCATCTGGAAGTAGCAAAAATCAAAGTGCTCAGGATCGAAGAATTGATATTTTACCTGCAGAAGATGATGATGGTAAATTATTAAATGTATTTAAACTCTGTAAAGACAAAATCAATTTTTTTTTTAATTTTTCGTAAATAAAAATATTATTTTTTTAGACCAAGATGATGGATGTTCTGTAAAGAATGTTGCATACTTTAGATATATTCGTAATCATCGTTTAATTAACGAGATTTTTAGTGATACTGTAGTTCCTGATGTTCGCTCAGTGGTTACAACTCAAAGAATGCAAATTTTAAGGAGACAAGTTCAATCGCTAACTATGCATCAAGTAAGATATTTTTAATTAATGAAATATTAATTATTGAAATATTTCATTGTTATCTTTTATTTCTATAGAAAAAACTAGAAGCTGAATTACAGCTAATTGAAGAGAAATTTGAAGCAAAGAAACGGAAATTCATTGAAACTAGCGAAATATTTCAGGAAGAATTAAAGAAAGTAAGTTAAATAATTGAAATGTTTTCTAAAAATGAAAAAATCTACATGAAAAACATTTTTTTAGCATTGTAAGCCAGCAGTTGATGAAGAAACTTTTAATAAAATGGTTGAAAAACAATATGAATTATTAAGAAGAGAAAGATTGCGAGGTACTGAAGAAAATCGCCAAGAAGGCCCTCCATCGACTGAATCAACACCCAATTCAACGCCTACTCCTACACCAGCACCTATGAATGAAGAATCCTCGGAGGTATAGATTGCCAGGAGTAGAAATAAACATACTTATTAGAAATAAGTATTTAGAAAACTCGTATTTAATATATTTTATTTTATTTTAGGCACCAGATAACGACTCTGATAAAAAGATGGATGTTGATAAGCCTATTGATCCAAAAAAAGAAACTCCTTCTCCACCTTACATTGAATCGAAATCTGAAGCGCCGGCACCAAATCAATCTAATGCCGGGGCAAATGCAGGGCCAAATTTCTCTGGAATGAATAATCAACATCAGATGCAGGGGCCTTCTCAAGGTCCACCTCAAATGCCTTTACATCAGCAAATGGGTCCAGGTAAAATATATTTAAATATAAATTTTATATCTTTTTGCAGTTTTAAATTAACAATAAAAAACCTTTCTAGGTCTTCCAGGTCAGCAACCAACTTCTGTTCAGCAGCAACAGCAAATGCCACCACAACAACAGCTTCCCCCACATCAACCTCAATTACCACCTGGTATTTATTAAGAATTTCTTTTAAAATAAAATTTTGTATATATCAACTCACTAAAATATTTAATATGTCAAGGTGCGCCTTTACAACAAATGTCTCCGCAACAACCGCCGCAACAAATGGGTCAGCCACCTCAACAAATGCCTCCACAGCAACAAATGGGACCGCAGCAACATCCGCAACAAGGTCCTCAACAGCAAATGTCACCGCAGCCTCCTACATCTAGACCACAACCAATGCCACAAGGTGTGTAAATTTTCATCAGTATTATATTTTTTAAATAAAAATTCAAGTTATACTATGTTTTAATTTCTACTATTTTAGGACCCCCTGGTCAACAACAAGGGCCTGGACAACAGCCTGGGCAAATGCCTCTTGAGCAATCCCAAATGCATCCTCATCAGCAACAGATACCAGGTATTAAAGTTCAATGAGTTTCAATTTTATATAAATTAAAAATTTTTTTTTAATTTAATATTACAGAATCTCAACAGCAGATGCCCAGCCAGCATCCGCAAGGTCCACCAGCAGGTATGTTATGTTAATTTATATAATTATATATGTAAGTAATTAATATTTTAATTTGATATTAGGTCCACCTAATCAGCAAATACCACCACAGCAATCGCAACAAATGCCGCCGCAACAACCACCGCATATGCCGCCGCAACAACAACAGATGCCTCCACAACAACAACAGATGCCTCCACAACAACAGATGCCTCCACAACAGCAACAAATGGGACAACAACAGATGCCACATCAGCAATCACAGCAACCAATGTCAGGTAAGTTGGAATCTACAATTAAAGTTTCAATCAACTGCACGTAAAACACTTTTTTTTTATGTCTATAAGATTTATATTCCTCAGGACCTCCTTACCAGCAGCACCAACACCCCCAACATCACTCACAAATACCGCAAGGTATTATAACATTTCGAGAAGCTTCAGTACAATAATATTGTACAAAGCATGTCTGTGCAAGAAATTATCGCATGTCATTAATTTCTTTTATTCGTTAAATTACGAATTTCCTATTTTACTCTATTGCCACATTTATAATGTGTTCTTTTAATAGGTCCTGGACAGCAACAACCAATGCCGCCCCAGCAACAACAAATGCCACCTCAATCGCACTTATCGGGACAGCAACAACAACAATTACCTGGTCAACAACAGCCGGGACAGCAACAACCACCACAACAAATGGCACCTTCCGGTAATAGTTTTGACAATGTGTTTAAATTTTTTTAAAAATTGATACCAATTATACTAAGTTGTGAACATTTTTTTAGGACCAAATCAGCCACAGATTGCACAACAAGGACCTCAACAAGGTCAACAGCCACAGCAGCAACAAATACCGACTGGTAAATACATTTTCTAAAAGCACGTAATTTTCACATTTTATAATTAAAACTAATATTTGGATATTTTTCATTCAGGTCCTAGTCAACAACCGCCTATGTCTGCGCAGCAGCAGCAACAACAACAGCAGCAGCAACAGCAGCAGCAACAGCAGCAACAACAACAGCAGCAACAACAGCAGCAACAACAACAGCAGCAGCAGCAGCAGCAGCAACAAATGCCTCCTCAACAACAGCAACAACAAATGCCTCCGCAACAACAACAAATGCCGGGGCAGCCACCGATATCTTCTCAGCAACAACAAATGCCTGGCCAGCCACAAATTCCGCCAGGTAATAAAATATTTTTATTCAATAGTAGTTCTAAAAAAAAATTTGTAATTGTATTCTAAAAATATTTTTTTTTTTTTACAAACAAAAATCTGTTGTAATTGAAGGTGTTTTTAAAGGTTCGCCATACCCACAGCAGTTACCACCTCATCAGCAACCGGGAGGTAAGAAATACGATTTCATAAATTTAATTACTTCTTCAATTCATAAAATTATATTTAAATAATTATAAAAATATTTTACAGGACCACCACAGCCAGGAAAAATGCCTCAAGTTCCTTCAACAACAGCAGCAGCAGCGGTAGCCGCAGCAGCGGTAGCAGCGGCGAATGCCGCAGCCAACCAGCTTCCTCCTCATCAACCGTCAGCTGGAATGCATCCAAATCATCCAATGCCACCTCACCAGGGACCACAGAACCCACCGGTTCACCCGCCACCAGGTGGTCCACCAAATCCTCATGGACCTCCACCAGGCATGATTCCCTCGGGTCAGGGCTACCCGCAACAATACCCTCCCGGTCAACCAGCTCAAAGCGTACCCTTAGCTCCTCGACCGCCGCACCCATCGTACGGCTATCCTCAACAGCAGTACCATCAACCTTATCCTCAGTACTCCCACCCATACTACCACCAGCCCTACTCGCAGTATCCTCCTCATGCTATGGGCCGACCGCATCAGCATGGTTCTCACAGTCCACATGGCCCCCACAGTCCTCACTACCATCCGCAAAGCCCTCATGGTGAGGTCGGCCCGGGTGGAAATCCCATAAATCCGGGTGCCGCACCTGGTGGTGGCGGTTCGGAACAATCTGGAGGTCCCGGATCGTATCCACCTCCAGCAGGACACAATGAGAGCGAACGCTCTGGGGCTTCCGATAGTCAGGATTCGCAGACGGAGGGCAAGTCCGGTTCTGCCTGAAACTACCGATTTTTTTAAAACTTTTTTTAAGGACGTGGATTTGAACAGATGATCGTCCAAAATTATTTTTATTTAAGTAGGTTTAATTGTAAAGTAAGAGGAGCTCTGATGCAGATTGTAAAGTGGAGTCTTGTTGTGAGTGCGACTTACAGGCTAATAACATTTGTTCTTTGATTATTTGGATGTCTTTATGATTATAACTTTGATACATATGTATTGTTAAAAACATAGCTTTAAGTACAATTGTCAAATTTTGAAGTCTTTATTTTATCGATATTATGTAAAATAAGAATGACGTAATTTACGAATTGCTGTCTTAAGTTTAAATAAATAAAAATGAAATTTAAAAATGAAAATTTTATTTAATCTTAACTTTACTTATAAAATTGTATATTTAATTATTTAACAGCTTTCATTTGCCACAGTCCATCGTTAAGATAGTGACAATTTTCAATTCCCACGCCTTTGTTGACTTTAGCTCTGAAAAAAAGATAAAAAATTAATACGAAATATTTTAATCATTTAAAAGTAAAACATCATTTTTCCTTACATGTCTTCAGTGGATAAAGTTGTTATTCCAACAGCTAATGCATGCTGCTTTCCTTCAGCCATCACAGCCTATTTTTATTTGTTAAGAAAAATGGTTTTAAAATAAATTGAATTAATTAGTGTTGTTTTCCGAAATTATTTTATCAATTTAAATTTAATCAACGTCTTACTTATACGCAATCATATTTATTTACTACATTATATTTGTATTAAAGCAGTAAAAAATTGTTATGATGTATTATACACAATGTGGTGTCTGTACTTTATATAATTTATTTTTATAACAAGGTTTTTTGGCTCAAATTATTTGAATTAAATAAATATTAAAAAAAAAAAGAAGGAAAGTATTAACAAGGCTATAAATACAAATCGCCGGATGAGTGCGTTATTTCGTTGGGCCAAATGATTTAGATAATTTATTATTATGTTATGAGTACTATTTCTAATCTCTAAATTTCCGTATTATTTCAATAAATCACTCAATCTAAAAATCATGCAATCAACCCTGGATCTACTAAAAAGATATTTAATAAAAATTTTAAACAAATATTTTTTCATTCATTTAAATAAAACTAAAATCTATTAAATTATTCATGTAAAAAACTAATAAAAAAATGTAAAGTTTACATTAGATCTTGAAATTTTAATATCTTTAAGGATACAACCACTGTTCCCTTTTCAACAGAGGTCATTTGAGCTCCTTTTGAAGTCAATCCTGGGCACATAATATTTGCACCACTAAGGACAAACTTAATAGCACCTTTATCTACTTGTTCCAGAGGTAGAAAAAATGGATCTACAATTAAAAAAAATAAAAAATTTATAAAGAAATTAAAAAATAAAAAATAATTCAATAAGATTATTGAATCTTATATTTTACAAACATTTGTGAAGAAGTTTTAATGTTGGCATCCAAGGACCCTCTCGCTGTCTGAAAAATAATAATTCTCCTGCACTGTTTACCATTATTTCAATATGATCGTGACTGAAATGAAAAATTAATTTAGTAGGCAGTTTTATAAAAATTAAAAATTTAAAATCATGTTGACTTACCATTTTACAAGTCTAAAAGAATCTTTTTTGGGAATTATCTGATCAATATATTTTTCTAAAAAAGGGTATGAGTCAAGTAATTTTGATCGAATACCCTTCTGTACAGAGGATTTTAACTGCTGTACACTTGAGACACTGTCTTTTTCGTCGAATCTGTGAAATTCATATAATAAACAGATTGGAATTAATCAAACTATAAACTAGCAGAAAATTTAAAAGCCAAAGAATAATATTATATTTTACTTTTTAAACATTGTGAAAAAAGTTTCAAACTTAGACGATGATAGTTTACCAACGTTACTTTCATGTACTTTTATAAATATAATAAAAATGTATTTAACATTTGACTAGTTACAGTTAATTTACAATTTAAACAGGTTATGTTCTACTATATAAGCTCGTGATAGTTAGAAGCTGGCGAATTTTCACCTCACTGTTATTACCAACCTAGGGATCAACCAATAAAAATAGGAACTAATTTTTTTCTACAATATGATTTAATTTTTTTTAAGTATAAAAAAAAATCGATTATTGAAATAATTATACATATTATGAATAAAAAAGTTTTTTTAATGAAAAAGTTGTGAAATGCTTAAAATTTTTAATGAAGAAATTTTTTATAAATAATGATATAAATTGTGAAATTTGATAAATGTTTATAAAAAATACTTTAAAAGTTATTAAAATTAAAATTATTTAATCGTTATAACATTTATTCATGTAAAATTATATAATTTTCTCCTCATTTATTCTTATTAAATACTATATCAAATTACTTATTAATTTTATGATTACTATATTCTTTTTTATTTAGAGTAAAATAATAAAGTTTATGAGATCTTTCTTAGTTTATATTGCAAACTAATTTAGAAACTTAAATGTTCTCTCTTTTATTTTAACATTGTAAATTTGTATATATTTAAAACAAATTTGTTTTACAGGAAATAATTCTGTATTGTTCATTTTATTAATTAATTTAATCTTTATTCAATCTTCTTTAAATCTGTATTAATATAACAATCTATAAATCGTATCAAATAAATTATTATGTATACAATTCTCCTACTTCTCCTAACTCAAGATACAGGTTGTTCTCAAAGCCAATAATTTTCTCAAGCCTTTCCCTTTGTTTTCCATAAAAGTCATACATTACTTTCAAAGTTCTTGTCATCTTCCCACGCATGCGCATCAATGTTTAACACGAATTTGCGATCCCCGACCGCACTTCGCCACAGTGGGCACGTTCGAAAGTGGTCTTTTTCGTTCGTTCGGTCACCAATCAAAATTCTTGATTCAAACAAACCGCTTGCTTTATCAGAAAAATGGAACGACCGAAACGATCAACGACCATCTTCATAATCGAACGTGCCCACAGGCAGCTAGCACTATAGCAGTCAAAAGCGGCTAAAGAGCATCTAGTAGTCGAATTCGACTCATGCAAGACGCGGGTGTTTCGCCTACCCACACATGTGCGCAGTACTTGCAATAGATGTAACCGCGGAGAATACCAGACATCATATAACCCTCTTCGTTGGTGTCACTATCGCGTCGCGCAGTCGCGAAAGCAAAGTAGTAGGGGAGAAAGTCAAGCCATCTTGTGCCTTGCTACCCGAGCAGCTGTGAGAGAGAGCCGAGATAGCCCGTACACACTCATACGCACACGCACGAGCGCCCCGAAGGACGACGACTGCACGGGAGACGGAGGGAGAAGAATTGCATTTCCGCATTGGGCCCAAAAAGGATGCGACGAGGACGAGTCATGCCCTGAGAGCTACAGTCAGCATCCGGGAGCCTTCAAGAGCATGTACAGCTGAGGTCGGCCTCCGATTAACCTGACAGAGAGGCAGCGCAACGCAGCTGATTCACTCGCGCTCGGACAACCGCGAGAGAGGCAGGATCTTTTGTTTGCTGCCAGGCGAGGAAGCTGTGCTTTCTTTTTTATTCGGGCTTTTTGGCTCCGTCATCTTCTTTCTCTCTTCCTCGCTCGCGGTGAGTATTACTTTTGGAAGAGCTATTTATAGGCTGCATTGGTAGAAATCCAATAGCCCAACAGAGCTATTCTCTTATTCACTACTCTGTCCCGCTCTAACTCTTTTGCTGTCTCTCTCTTTTCTATTTGTCTTTTCTATTTGCTTCTATTTCCTACTTTTACTGCCATTTCATGCCTTACTCTAACTATGACTCTCACTTACACCTACGCAATTTTTTTTTTTCCCATGTGACACCTTGAATGCCTTTCCTACATTGTTTTACTTTAACAGACTGTTCACCTATTGAAATTGTAATTTGCAAAGATTGCAATCCATAGATGAGCGCAGCCTTATACGGTACTAATAACAATACTGATTATTTCTCTTGTTTGACTTACTTTTATATTATTCTTTTGCTTGATGGCATAAATATAATTAGTATGGTTAATAATTCACTAAATTCAAAATGAGAATCAACTTTCTTTAAAAAGTTTATTCAAGGATTTTTATTTATAAATTGCTTTGTCTTTAGTGTTTTATCTTTATTTCTTTGTCTTTATTTAATTTTTTTAAAGTGATCTTCAATAGTCATTTCAGAGATGATTTTTTAAAAGATCATTTACTTATTTGTAATAAAAGCTTAAATTTTAAACTAAGCTACAATTACCAGAGATTCAAAAAATATATTTATTCAAAATATTTATCTGGTGGTAAAATTAAATATGATAGTATATCAGTTATCTCTGTAAGAAAAAACTAAGATTGACAAATTTGAAAATTCAATAATAACAGCACAGTATCTGATACCTTAAAAAATAATTGGATCATTAATTAAAATGAATTTTATTATTTGCATAAAAGAATATAGATATATTTTATACTTATAATCTTTATTTGTATTTTCAGCTGTATGATTAAAAAAAAATGAGCAACGAAAGTGATGAAACCGAAGGGCATGGCATCAACGATGTTGAATTGTCTCTGTCAATGCCCATTATCAAAAACACATCTCCACCATGTGTGAATGTATGGATGGACAAAATGAGTAAAGGAGTTTTATCCAATACCCACTTCAAAGAGCATTGGCGTATATGGGTTCCAAAAATCTACAGATTAGAACCAACGGATAATTGCTTGGAGTGGGTTTTTGATGAGAAGAAAGCCCAGGAAATTTTATATGATCCACTGGAAGAATTTATATGCAATGGAAATCCTAGTGAAGTTCTAAAGCAATTAAATGCTAGAGATAAGCCTCCTTCTGTATGTGGAAGAGTCTTCAAAAATGGAGAACCAACATACAGCTGCAGAGAATGCGGAATGGATTCAACCTGTGTTTTGTGTGTTGACTGTTTCAAACAATCAGCTCATAAAAACCACAAGTACAAAATGGGTATTTCCATGGGTGGAGGTTGCTGTGACTGTGGTGACACTGAAGCTTGGAAAAATGAGCCATTTTGCAAAATTCATTTAGCTGGAATTGAGCAGAAGGATGTTCCTTCAAATAAGTTACCTGATGATATGGCTGAAAGAGCAGCTGCTACATTTAGAGCTGTACTGAAGTATTGTTATGACCTTTTGTCAATGGAACACAGCCCTTCACTTCCAGCAGATCTGTGTGTGAAAAATACTGATGAAGACTCTGTTTCTTTGTTATCGTCAAACGACACTTATTGCACCGTTCTTTTTAATGATGAAACTCATACGTTTGATCAGGTGATAATAACTTTAACACGAGTTATCAATTGCACACAGAGAGATGCTATAGAATACGTTACAAACATCGACAGAGAAGGTCGAGCAGTTGTAAAATGTTCCGGATTTCAGCACTGCAACGAATTGAAGCTAGAAATAGAAAGATTTACGTCAAGACACAGCAATCGCCCTCTAAAAGTGCTCGTCGAACACGCTCACGTAGTTGCCCACCAGATTTTTGCTATGAAGCTTTTGGGCTGGCTACAACAATTCATAAGTCATTGTGAAGACTTCAGACTGATTTTCAGCGAAGTAGCATTAAATGCGAAACTTCCCGACATCTCCATCGTCAAAGGAATTATGCTGAGAGATTACCAACTTTGGAAAGCGGCGAGAACGTGTTGGCACCGACTTTTTATCACCGGCATGCTGACAGAATACGAAAGTAAAAAAGCTCTGGCTATCGATTTTACCAACAATTACGGCACTATTCTAAAAGATTTTATCCGCGATGATCACGACCACTCTTACTCCATTGCCAGTTTATCAGTGCAGCTCTTCACAGTACCGACTTTGGCACACCACTTAATAGCTCACCACTCTGCTCTTTTTGTACTACTAAATACCTTCATTTCAGAAAGCTCGAGAAGATGCAATGCAGCTGGAAAATTAGAATTCGAAAGAAATACACCAAGCAACTCTTTCAAGCGTGCTCAGTACATTTTATACGATTTGAGATACCTTCTAAGCGTGGTACCAGACACGTGGACCGATGAGTTGCGCCGAGGATTCCTGCAAGGCATCTCTTTATTCTTACAACTGTTGGGAAGTATGCAATGGATGGACGCAATCGTCAGGCAAGTAGGTCAACACATGGAGTATGAACAGGAGTGGGAATCTGCCTTTAATCTCTACATCAAGCTGTCTCCGGTGATCAGCCTTGCTTTGGAATGGTGCGGTTCAGACCGAATAGTTCTTATCAAAGCCTTCCGATTGCTATTGAAGAAACTAGAAGAACAACCAGGCAGAGCTCCTACAACCTTCAGAGAAGTCGCAGACCATAGCGCTTCTTGCATCCAATATGACGTCTCTTCAGAGCCTATTTCAATCCACCTGCCGCTTTCTAGATTTTTAGCCGGACTTTTTCTGCACCTAGAGAAGTACGACCTGACTTTCCAAGGCTCCGAATTCCAGAACGTACCTAAACCAAGCTCTGAAGAAATAGTAGAACCAGTGCTTAGAACGCAAGCCATGATTTCTCAAGTTCATGGTGGTATGTGGCGACGAAATGGCTACTCCTTGATCCATCAACTTTATTTTTACCATAACGTCAAGTGCCGGACTGAGATGCTCGATAAAGATATCGTTTTACTGCAAGCCGGTGCTGTTCTTATTGAAAGTAACGAATTTCTGATACATATTTTAAACAAGTTCAACTTGATCAATTGGGCACAGCCAGATTTTGAAACAGCCTTTCTTAAGACCTGCGAGGAGGATAATATCCGCCACACCATTAGTCTCGTCGAGGAATTTTTAGGTTTGTTTTCAGTCTTTAATAAATACTTATTTTTATTTTAAAGTGCAGTAAAATTGTTTTTGTTTCATTAAAATTGTAGATAATTTCAATATATTAAAAAAATTTTTGTATCTTATCCTTTGTTAAAAAAGTATTATCTTTTCTCTAAAAAACGACGATGGATAATAAGCACGCATAACATTTTTTAAGAAACCAAATGATTTTTATCAATTTCAAATTTTTGTCAATATCTTCGTTAAACGATTTCAAGATAAATAATTTTTTACAGGACTACTCATAACTGTTATCGGAGAAAGATATGTCCCGGGTGTAGGCAGAGTAACGCCTGACGACTGTTTAAAGCGCGAAATAATTCAGCAGCTATGCATCAAACCCTTATCCCACTCCGAGCTAAACAAAACTCTACCGGATGGCGTTCACCACGAAACCGGCATGGAACGGGTGATCCACGAGGTAGCGGATTTTAAGAAACCGCAGGCTTCCTTCGCCGGCAAGGGCGTCTACAAACTTAAACCTGAATTTTACAAAGATTACAACGTGTTTTTCTACCACTACACCAAGGAAGAGCTCAGTAAGTCTGAGGAAGCCCAACGCAAGAGGCGAAAAGCTGCTGGCGAACTTGAATGTTGTCCTCCGCCTCCTTTACCAAGGCTTACTGACATGATGAGTCTTGTGACAAATCTCTTGCAGTGTGATGTAATGCTGTCCATCATGCAGATTGTCCTCACGCGCACACAGGATCTGAAGTCCAGAAGCTTCTCTGAACCGCAGGTACACAAGATCCTGCATTTAATCGGCTATGCTTTACAAGAGGAAGAATCTGGTTATTATCCTTTCTTGGCTTTTACCGAAAGAGCTGCCAAATACGATATTTACAAGCTTCTGGAGGCTCTTAATACTAGCCCGAGAATTGATGCTCACAAGGATTTGCTTACTTGGGTACTTGAAAAATATAGAGAAGTCGCTGGTTCGTCGATTACTGACATTGAACTTGCCTCGACTACAGAGTCTTCGCAGAGCACTGGAGAAAGTGACGATCCAGCTGCAGCAAAGGGTGAGAAAAGTTCAGTAAATTATGTAATATTTATGTTTGATTGCTTCAGAGCATATTATTATTTAAAAATAAATAAGAACATTTTTAATGTAATATTCTTTTGATGAAAACTATAATTATGTGTGAATATTATTTTATTTTATTTTTTTATTTTTTAAAGGTACCATTTATACTACGCAAGAATGGCGCGTAAAAATGGCAGCGAAAAAACGAGCACAAGTAATGGCTCAAATGGCAGCTGCTCAAAAACACTTCATGAAGAAGAATGCGAAACTTTTTGAAGAAGCCGCGCTAGAACTCGGTAGCAAAGGTTCCCCTGATAAAGGTTCAACAATGGATTTGAGCGAGAGTCTGGACGAAACATCAACGATTCTGGGCCGTCGTCAAACTACTCGCAATTGCTTCGAAAAATCGTATACGTGTATCCTGTGTCAAGAGGATCAGACCGTGAAGGTCGAGGATTCCGCGATGGTATTAGCAGCTTTCGTACAGCAATCAACGGTTTTGTGTCAGTTACCGAGAAAACGTCGAAATACTTCTGAAATGACGCCGCTGTTCTTGTCTTCATACTTGGGCGCATCGCCTCATACGAGCACCTGCGGCCATGTAATGCACGCCTCCTGTTGGCAGAAGTACTTCGACAACGTCCTCGCCAAAGAGAACCGACGACCCTACAGATTTCGACAACCCGCTAGCTTTGATGTTGAAAAACACGAGTACCTTTGTCCTCTATGCGAATGCCTAAGCAATACTGTCTTGCCACTCTTACCTTCGCTCGGATTGCTTCAACCTACTCCGGCGGAGCAGCCTGATTTCAGCTTCGACAAGTGGCTTGACATAATGAGCTCGATGTGCAATAGCATGAATCCAAAGACCAACGAGGAGGAGAAAATTATTCACAGCAAAGAATGCCGATATTGTAAATTACTCTCGCAAGACAAATTAGGTAACATTTCTGGAAATTTTATTCCATTTTGAATTCTATGTTATTCGGCATTATTTCAAATTTTAGTAATTAACGCAAAAACATTTTTTATTTTCTATTACAGATGAGGCTGAAGCAGACGTAAATGCTGCTGAAAGGCAACCAACATTTTACTCTTGTCCAGTCGAAGCTATACTTTCACATGGTTCTGATGGTGAGGCACTGCTGAAACTGTACAATCAAACGGATCCTCAAATTTCCAAGAACATTGTCGAAATGATTCAATTGTTCACGCAAACAACCTATACAAAAGGTTTGGGCTGCGAGCCGCATAGCAGCGATTCCCAAGTACCTCTCCTAGCCTGGAAGTCCACGGCTTACACCGTCCACGCGATCGAATTTTTTTTAAGAGACACTGAAAAACCCTTGCTGGGAGCACTTTCGTCAAGACAACGAGACTGTCTGGAAGGTTTGGCAAGAGTTTCGGCTGTGATGGGTGCAACGTGGCCAAGCTACGTGTCAGGGCCAATGTCGCAGATAAGTTCAGAAAGAGTTGCAGAATATGCTCTCACGTGCCTATCGTGCTTCCTCAACAATTCGAATAGCAATTACAGCATTTTTAGCTGGGACCCGTTTGGCATGCTCGTGTCGCTTATGCAGTCTCTGGCTAGTACTCTAAGTACCCGTTCTTCAAACCCATATTCGATTGTCACAGGAAACGTCGCTGAGTTGTACATAGCGAGACTCGTCTTCACAGCTCTTATCGTTAAAATACTTTTGATGTCTAAGTTCGAAGAAGATCAATCGATGGACGTAGATGTAGACGGAATGGAAGAAAGTAATGAAAACACGACTGAATCTAGTGCAATTTTAAGGGTAATGAAGGCCCTGAATGTGTCGACGGGCAGCCTATCCGGTTCGGAAATTTGGAACCGCGTGAAAGAGTGCTGTGGACCGTTTCTCCGCTGCTGTGTCCTGTATTTCCACTATGTCACCGATGTACCAGCGCCGATTGAACTAACCGAACTAGAAGGCAGCACGTATGAGAATATGTGTACCTATCTTGGTTTACCTGAAACGTGCGAGCAACTCTTTGATTCAGAAAAAGTTCTTCAACTAGCAGTGCTCTGGTCCAAACATCCAGGTCTGAACGATAACGAGGACATGCCACTCTGGACGAAAGAACCTCTAAGGATCAATCAGCTGGTAGACCTGCCTGATGATTACAGTGAACTCATGAACACAGTCTCGTCTTTCATCTGTCCGAATAGCGATAAAGAGGACTCGAGGAATCCCACGATGTGTCTCTCTTGTGGAGATATGCTTTGCTCTCAGAGTTACTGCTGCCAAATCGAGTTAAACAAACGTATGGTCGGAGCCTGCATGTACCACGCGATGGAGTGCGGGGCCGGAGTCGGCGTTTTTCTTCGAGTGCGCGATTGCGAAATTGTTTTTCTTCGGAGTCCAAACCGCGGCTCTTACGGCTGTCCGCCTTATTTCGACGAATACGGCGAGACAGATCAAGGCTTACACCGGGGAAATCCGCTAAAATTATGCAAGGATAAGTACAAGAGATTGAACCAACTTTGGTTAGGCCATGGCCTCTACGAGGCGATTGCTCGAGCTATCGAAGCCTCGTCCACTGTGTCTGGACAGTGGCAGCACTTGTAATTAACAAACGCGATATTGAGGGTTATTATATTGTACGTGAAAATCGGAAAATTTGAAGGCAGAGTTTTTTTGCTAAAGGCCTTGAGAATACAAACTTGTGATCTTGAACTTTTTCATTGTTAATTTTATACTTGAAAAAACTTCGCCTGGTTCTCTTTCTGCGTATGTAGGTGCAAATAATCGTTTTTATTTATTGTCTAGTGGAGGCGAATGTGTATAATGAATAAATTATTAATTTTTAAATGACTGACAAATTTTGTGTCCAAATTTACAAGAAACGGAGCATTACATTATGATATATATCTATTATTTCCTTTTTATTAGTTAAGAATTTTTATGTTAGATCGCGTGAGCAAGAAAAAAAATTAACAATCGAAAAGTCCATGAAAAATGGACGTCACTTAAGTGCTTTTAGTGATGTCGAAAATTTACCATAGTTTCAGACTAGCAGCTAGTATTATAATTTTCGTTTCACTCAATGAAAAAATTGTAAAGCAGAGTAAACGAAAAATGTACATTTGAATAATCGGATATTATATAATGTTATATGACCGTTTCACATTGTTTCAGAGTTTACTGGTCATTCTATTATTAATATAATTATAATTATAATTATAATTTTTATTATTAATGTAACAATTTCTATGAGTTAATGTATTATATTATTATTATCATTATTATTTACATAACCATTGCAATTACCATTGCCATTTGTAAATTTTTAAAAGAACATGGTCATCTTTGGCTAATAGATATACTATTAAGTATGTATATCAAACTTTTAATCTACCAGCTTATAAGCACTAATCCAAGATTTCATATAGAAAATGACTAAAATTAAAAAGTAGGCTATTAAATACAATTAAGAATAAAGATTTTGTAAAATTTTTATTCAAAATTATTAAATATGAATAAAATGTTTTAATGTTATTACATTTAAAATGCAAAATAAACGTCAAACTTAAAATTGTATATTCAAATATTCTTCAAAACTATTGATTTCTTAAATTTTTGCGACTCTGTTCTTTTGAATTCTAAATACATGGAAACAATTTTACACAATTTTTTTTTTACAAATTCCAAAACTTTAAATCTTAGTAAATATGTTGAAGTAAAAAGTAGACCATTAATTCCGATTATTTTATTATTTGCCAATATTTTTTCTTGCATAAGATTAAGAGCTTAATTAATTTTTCTTCTTTCTAACTGCTACTTGTGTTGTGAATCGAGGTTTAAAAATGTTTTATGTATATCTTGAAAATGTGATGTATAACACGATTGTACTTTGAGACTGAATTAAATTTCAAAGTGTCTGAAGTCAAGCCGAAACGTAACTTTGGAATCTAATCAGATTAAAAAATAGTGAATATTTAAGTTAATATTATGTTTTTGTTGGTAAAATAAAATTAATACATTACATATAAATTTAAAGATATTTATGACTCAGATTCACCAACTCTAAATAAATATTTCGTCCCAAAAAATGACGAACACAAATTTTTACTTTTACATTTCATTGCAGGTAAGTATTAATTTTAATCACTCTAATTTTTTTATCAAAAGTTTCCGAGAATCGTTTCTGATTAAAAATTATTTAAAAAACTCAAAATTCAAATTTTTCAGCAGCACATTGAATCTTATTATTTAATAGTATATTCGACCCTATAATTTCTTAAATATTTGTGCAAGATTAAATTAAATTTTTTCTTTAATTTAATATTAATTTTCAAATCAAATTCATGGATTTTTTAAAAAGTTTAATAATACGATGCTCTGCGTATTAATTACGAAAGAATTTTAAGTGGAAATTCTGCATATTAAGACCGTAATAAATAATCATGAAAACATGATTGGATCAAAAATCATTTAATTTCGATACACTGCACTTACACACGCTCTCGTGTTATTACATTAGTATTCTTCTACAATCTTCGGTTGATATTTCTTGCTCAATGAAAATATTTTTCGATCGTTATTTTTTATTACATATAAGATTTTTTCAAGGGTCATAAACAATTTAATAAGTGCTGAAACATTTGTGTGATAAATTTTGATCTAGCTTTAAATATACTTTTTTACTCAGCGTTGTTAATACTTCTGTAGCAGAATACAATTTCAATAAAGTTCAAAAGAATATATGTATATATAAAACGTATAAATAATTGAATATTTTATGTTGTTATAAAAAGAAGTATCATATTAGTATAATCTAAAAAGAATTAAAAAAAACATTTAATTTTAAAAGTAATCAAAATTTTTTATATACTGTTATTTCTGTTATAAACCAAATAAAAGTGTTTCCAGTAATAATTTTTCGTAAAGCTCAATTTAATTGATGTAAATAACGTTACCAAAGTACTTTATATAACAGAAATATCCCATTAACTTCGATTCTTTGAGGAGCCTAAAACAAAAATCGTTCGATCAATTCTGAATACATTGCAGTGCAAAAAACTATCGTTTATTTCAATCGGGCGGTGTAAGTTTTTTGTCAAATCTCTAATGACTAAAATCTTGTCTAAACCATAATTTCCGGTTACCAGAAATAAATTCTCTTTAAAGAGCTTAAACACTATTGCCCTTTAATCTGAATATTTTTATAAGTAATCAAGGCTGTGCAGTATTTTGAAGCACAACGTTATCTATTGACGCTTTAAAAAATGTTGAAAAAGTTTTTAAAATTTTTATTACAGTTAATTAAATCGTTCAGAGTCTGTATTAATATTCAGAAAGATTTCTATAATCGCGATTAGCCAGTTAACTTTAAAAATGAATTCGAATGAAAAAAAGTACGTAAGTAATAGCGCAATATGCGAATAAATTATATACAAATCGATGTAACAAGGCTTTTCCTGAAGCTAAGAAAATCTATTTTATACTGAAAAAGTTTTCCTATTTTTAAAAAACAATTCAATTTTACTTACAAATGTATAAACAATAAATAATACAAGCTTTTATTTAAATAATAGAAGTTACATTCATTTACACAACGCATTAAGCATAGAGGTGTGAATTCTGTTAGACGCAAATAGAATGTTTGTTTGAAGAGAAGTTATAGAATTTATATCTACTACAAGGTTACAAAGAAAAACCTTATTTGTATACAAAATAATTACTTACAAAAAATGTTTACAGTTTAATAGATTATGTACATTTTGATATTTAAGATCTTTAAATGTTCGATTTAATCCTGGTTGATGTTCTTTTGCTAGCTAAACGTTGAAGATATTTAAACTTGAAAAAATGTATAAAATAATGTATTTCAAAAAATAAAGCCAGATGTTTCATAGAAATGTTTTTATTTAATTTTTTTAATTACTAGTTTTGTTTAATACTTGAAATAAAAAAATTAAAACATAAATCATTTATTCAAGTGTTTTTCCGCGACCAAAACCGCCACGGAATTCGAGTTCACCAGCACCGGCGCCAACATCTGCCTTCTTATCACCAAAACCACCTGGTCCACGTCTATATCCTGCGCGATCCTCGGTCGGTCGAGAGAATTCGCTTCGTTGTCCTGGACCAGTAGGCTTTAGTCTGGCACTCTCTGATGCAGGTTTCCTCTTGAGTGTCGAAGGTACAATTTCAGGTGGCAAATGCAGGAAATTTCTTAGAAATTCAATGCCATCGTTCGTTAAAGTCCAGCTAAAATGCCTCCAGGCAAACTGTTCTCTTACATAGCCTCGACTCTTCAAAGACTGCAAAAAATAATTTTAGTAAATACGTGGATATTTTTTTCTGAAAGGAACTACTAATCCTAAATGTCCTAAGTAATAATAGATAATTATAAATAAAATCTTTAAGTAAGAAAATGGCACATATATTGTAGAATATTTCTAACAACAATAATATTTAGTAAAATAAGGATATAACAGAAATCTGATTGGAACATTTTTTACTGCTGTTAATTAAAAAAAATGATTGTTGATTTCTTACCTGCATAGCTTTCATGACATGTAGGTTGGGAATAGTTTCCAATTCTGGATGTTTTGGATGAGGATCCTTTTTTGCTACCATAACACCTTCTTTAAAGAGGTATTCATAAATTGCAACACGATCTTTTTTGGGCATCAACATCCTATAAAATTAATATATGAATTAAAACTGCATTTCTCTCATAGGGATATTATTAATAATAGTAAAGATTAGTTTAACAAATTAGTAAAATATATTGGCATTGACTTTGCGCATTTTTAGATATGATAATTTTAAGGTTAAGAAGTGTGGTTCAGTCACAGAAAACGACTTATTCTTAAAAAATTTTCGCAAAACTTTCGTTACGACATATAAAAAAATGTTTGTTGAAGTCTACTTTAAACGATGACAATACTATTTTTAATAACAATTTAAGGATGTTTTAAATAAATAAAGATCTTTAGTAAGGTCTACGCACTTGATTGCCTTGTAAGTTTTTCAGAGGAAAGAAAGGGTCTGTTTCGAATTCGAGCTCCATCAGCTTAAGCATCGTCAAGTTGGTATTGACGGACGGAATAAAGTCTGTTCAAATAGTCCAAAACAGCGGGAATATTGAAATTAATATTAAACGAGCAAACATAAAATAATTCTAAATCCACTACCTTTTAAATATTATTACGAAAAAAGTATTATTTTCGGAGAGTTAGTCACTTAGAACTAATATATAAAAAAAATGTAATACAATATACAAGGGCACACAAAAGTGAACAAAAGTAGATTTAAATTATTTATTTAATAAAATATGTATAAATCAACAACTAGGACTAGAGGGTGTATTATTATTATTATCGATACGATTTCAAAGAGGAAATGCGTTGTTAAACTTTATTGGAAGACAAGGAACAGTTTTATTAGCAGACATTTTTTTACTAATACTAATTTGCCAAGTATAATAATTCTTTATAGTTCAAAATATTAATTCTTTGATAGCTATCTGAATTTTATTTAAGCGAAACTCGTCTTCGACGCGGGCACACTTCAGACTCCCTGTCAGGCCGTATCCACAATAACTCAGCTCTCTCCCATACAAAACAAACAATACAATACAGTGCTCATTACTGAGACAAAGACGCAGCTACTACGTAAGAAGACCTACGACGGAGGAACTATATAGCAGCTGCGCGCGGCGCGGATGAAAAGAGCGCGGATCATCGTTCCACTTGCTGCTCGGCGGCGGCGCGTACATTGTCTGGTGTGTTGTTCGTTTTTTAGCTTGTCAGTTTGTGTTGTGCGCCAAGCGGCTGCTTTGCTCTTTCCATTTCTGTCGCTCTCGTTCACGCAACGCAAATCTCACCGTCTTCGTGGCTGTCGGGCAGTAAGTAGAAAAAGCAGTGCTAGGCCGACATCGTGAGACGCGAGCCGATAATGCAAGTGAGGCTGCTCCGGCCAGACAAGGTTATACACTGAAACGGCCGATACCACTCGGGGTGTGGCTGCGCACTTTCAACCCCGTGCGCAAAGCGCTGCTGTTGGAAGTCAAGGGAAAGCAGCTCTGTGCTGGAAATATTGTGCTTTAGATGGTGGTTTGTGTTTGAGTTGTTGTTGGAATGCAAGAGAGAAAGCTACGATGAGCTGTACGAGTAGCTGGGGAGATTCTGACATCTGTTGATCCACAGCGTTGAAGAACATTTGGCTTGCCTCCAAGAGTTGCAGGTCCATGATACCGCAAGTAACATACCCTATGTGGGATGTTGAACACAACCACTCCCACTCAGCCCCACGAGTACACCGAGATGTCTCGGTTGGCAGACTACTTTGTCATCGTGGGGTACCATCATGAAAAGGAGAGTGAGTATTCTGTTAACAGTATTTTTGGATCTTCTTGTGTTCTGTGAAGTAACAGTTTTTTTTTATTGTTTAGGAAGCGGTACAAGTAGTGGCATCATTATACAAAGATTTCCAGAAAAGGATTGGTCTGATACTCCATTTATTGAAGGAATAGAATGGGTTAGTTTTTAAAAACTAATATAAAGATTAGTTTCAAAGTTCTCTCGTGCTTATTTTTCATATGTTTGTAGTTTTGCCAACCACAAGGATGGGCTCTGTCAACAGAAAGACAAGAACCTCGGTTCTTTGTATCTGTATTAACAGATATAGATGCAAACCGGCACTACTGTGCATGCATGTGTTTCAACGAAACTGTGTCCATAACACCAAGCAAACCAGTGGACGAAGAAGAAGATCCAGTAGATGGAGACAGTCGTAGTTTGGTTGTTAAAACACTACCTGCCATTGCTCACCACAGCATTATGTATGCCCCAAAATGTTTGGTTTTAGTATCAAGACTGGATTACATTGAAACATTTCGTGTAAGTAGTCTTATTTTATTTTTATACATTCATTTATAAGATTTTTTGCTCATAAATGCTTTTATATTGCAGAATTGTCTTGGCATTATTTATACTGTTTATGTGGAAAATCTTGAAATTCCTTTAGAAACTTTAGTTGGTAATATTTTGGGATGCATACAAGTGCCACCAGCTGGTGGACCTCAAGTTCGCTTTAGCATTGGTGCAGGTGATCGGCAAGCATTACAGCCACCAATTCATCCTTCTCTTCCAATTACTCATACTAGTGTTAATTTGTTGTTTCAACAATTGGGTATATATTACTTACAAATAATAGATAATTTTTTTAAAATCAGAGTATTTGCTACATATTCTATTTTCAATTATAGGTATTCGTAATGTATTGGTATTATTCTGTGCTGTCATGACAGAGCACAAGATTTTATTCCATTCAGCAAGTTATTCAAGATTGACAGAAGGATGTAGAGCTCTCACAGCACTCATGTATCCTTTTCGTTATACTCATGTATACATTCCACTTTTGCCAGCTGCTCTAGTCGAAGTGCTAAGCACACCAACACCTTTCATCATGGGTGTGCATAGTTCTCTCAAACATGAAGTAGCAGAACTGGTAAACCAACTTATTACTAACAAATACTACTAACATTTTTTGCCTTCAAAAATGTAAAAAAATGAATTATTTCCAGATGGATGTTATTGTGGCAGATTTAGATGGTGGTTCAATTATGGTACCTGATGGGGTATCACTTTCCCTGTTACCGGAGCCTCTTTTATCTCAAACGCAGGATGCTTTATCATTAGTCTTACAACCAGAATTGGCTTGTGCCGATTACGCGTTTCCACCGCTTGCCACGAGAGCACCACACCCACCCATGCTAGACAAGGAACTTCGCGCAGTTTTTATGAGAACCTTTGCGCAATTACTGCAGGGCTATCGCAGTTGTCTAACACTCATTCGCATCCATCCCAAACCAGTTATAACATTTCATAAAGTAAGTCAGAAGAAATATGGAAAAATTGAACTCTGCTATGAATTTCAACCGTTTCTATTTACAATTTTCAGGCTGCTTTTCTTGGAGAACGTAATTTGACAGATTGTGATTTCACAACGCGAGTTTTAGACTGCATGTTTTTCACTTCTTTTATTGCTGATAGAGGTCCACCTTGGCGAGCTTGCGATGTATGGGATGAACTGTACAGTAATTTGAGTGATCAATTGAAACAGGAAGCACAAGATCAAAGTAAGCTTTCGATACTTAAATTTTAGCTTTTTAAATACACTTAAAAAAATTAAATGTCCAATTATTTTCTAGGACTCCTACTAACTCACATTCAGGAATTAGCGCAACAATTATATACAAACGAAAATCCGAATCCACAGCCGTACGTTCAAAAGATTTTAAAACCTCCAGAAGGAGCTTTTGCGAGAATTCATCAGCCTCCTCTTCCGCGCATAAATCCTGAAACGGTACAAGCGATAATTGATGAAGGTCTAGCGAAAAGCAATCTCAAAGTCAGGTTCGTTAAAATTTTATTAAAATTTTATTCAACTCCAAGCATTACATAAGCTTTGGCTTATGAAGACTTCAACTGCAATAATCTTTTTATTTAACGATATTTTTAGTTGCACATTATTCATCCTCTAGTTATTATTTCTTTAGATTCAATTTATTACTTTCTTCATTTTACATTTTAATGGCACTTAAATTAAAGTTATGCATCATCTTCCAGGAATGTTTTAATATCTTGCTTCAATATCCAAACTACCCATGCAAATATTTTTCTCATCGTAGAAATAGTTTAATTCGCGCATTTTCGTTCATTAATTTTATATTACCCAACGGCTTAGTTATATTTTAACGAGCCTATTTTTTCAACGCTTCGGTACTCACGAAACCGTTAAGTTTTTTTTTCTCTTAAAAAGCGCCTCTGCTGTTTTACTTCTTTATCGCTCGCGCATACACAATGCTTTATCATCTTTTGTTGCTTTTAGCGACCTCCACACTTTTCATCGGACTCGATCGGATGCTCGAATTGAATTCCAGTGCATAATTAAGTAAAAGATTTTTTTTTCATGACACACGTATACGTCATCGACACTTTGAGTCCGTCGCATCTAGTTAATGACGTGTATCCGCGTCATCAGCACTTTTGATTCAAGCATTTTTCCGAGAGAAATTTCCGTACAAAGGCTTTGTTTATACTTGCGTAGATTTTATCTTGTTTTTGAAAATTAAATTATTGATGATTGCAGTGCTGCGTAATTGTTTTCAATGTAAAAAGCAATGCGCTTGAAATCTTATTATCTTGTAATTACTGCATTCTTTTAATTGTAACTTTGGAACGACCTTCAATTTTACACTCTTATTGCCGTCATGTTTTTTCTTGAACTCAGAAACTTTAAAATTAATATTTAATTATTTTTCGAGAAAACTTGTAGTTAAATGCTCGTAAAACAGGCTTCAAAGTAATAGTCCACTAAAATAAAAAATTGTTATTTGTTTATTTTTATTTTTTTTTATCGCGAATATTATTTTTTTAACAAAAATCTTTATAAATATTATAAAATTACAGTTAAAATATTAGTTATTCTTCATGTTAAACCGTTGAGTTCTTCATGAAAATATGCGTAAGTAGTAGCAGATGAGATTAGAAAGACGTCTCATTACATCTTCCGTTCTAGATTTTACTTTTTCTAGTACTTAATTAATATCACAATATTTCCAGTTTTTGTTGCACTTTTAATTTTATTCATATTCTCTTTTTATAAATCATAGAACTATGAATTTTTACGTTCGCGAAGGTGACTATCGTTTAATAAGTTGCTAATCTTCGAAATGATAATAAATTGACAGTCATACCCTTTTTAACAAATTCTAATAGTTATTTTTTCATTAAATTTTTCTGCTTCACAGACTATCATCTCTGAGGCCAATCCAACCACGAATCGTGCCCGCAGGGCCGCACATCTCGATAGTGCACGATACGCGGCACCTAGTGAGCAACTCGGCTCGTCGCCTGGAGGTGCTGCGCAGCTGCATCAACTGCATCTTCGAGAACAAGATCTCGGACGCGCGCAAGACCTTCCCGGCGGTTCTGCGCGCTCTCAAGAGCAAGGCGGCAAGACTCGCACTCTGCAGCGAGCTCTCTCAACATGTCGTCGGCAACAAAGCCATGCTCGAGCATCAACAGTTTGATCTTGTTGTAAGGCTCATGAATTGCGCCTTGCAGGATGATTCTTCTATGGATGAGCATGGCGTTGCTGCAGCCCTTCTGCCGTTGGCGGCTGCTTTTTGCAGGAAACTGTGCACTGGCGTTATTCAGTTTGCTTATACTTGCATACAGGTGGGTTTTTTTAGGGAGTCATTGGTAGTTACTATCAGTCGTGTAATTTTGATTGCAATTAAGAAATGAATACAAATTCAAATACCTTCTGTAAATTTAAATTAAAAAACTACGGCTATAAACTACTGAATATGAAATTTGATTTAAGAGATTATTTTTTACGTTCATTATAAGAGCGTGAAAATTACTGTAAAAACGGATATTTAAATATAAACTTAAAGATTAAGATTTATATTTACTTAAAATTAAAAGTAGAAAATAAAGTTAGCAATTATCTGATAATTATTCATTGATACTAACTTAATCATTCATTTGTTTCGTCTTGCACAGCAAGTCAAATAACATTAATCAAATACTTTAACTACTAGAACAAGATTTGCAAATAGTTATATACACTGTAATTTCTAAAAGTCCCAGTCTTATTGTCAAAATTCTAAATATTGCAAAGTTAATTTTAAAAATATAGATTTACATAAAATTTCGGTCTTATATTTATGTAATTAATAAATGCAGGAACATGCGGTTTGGCAAAATCAACAATTTTGGGAGGATGCTTTTTATCTAGACGTTCAAAAGGACATCAAGCGCTTGTATCTGCCAGGGGAAAATACTTTGTCAAGACTGAACGATGGAGTGCTGAGTCCTACAAGCCCGAGAGACAACAAAGACTTCTTGATCAGAGATCGATCCTTACTTTATCGAGGTCAAGAAGCTTCGGCTCTAGAAATTGCGGCTGAGCAGATGAGAATAGCCACATCTATCAGTCTAGAAAAGCAGCGCGAACTGATTTCGAGCGAAGAAAGTACGCTTTACAGTCAAGCTATTCACTACGCCAATAGGATGGTCAATCTCTTAGTGCCATTGGACATTGGAGCGAAGGCTCATAAGCAAGATCATATTTTCGATGATGAACGAGCAAGCAACAGTATAACAAACAGGTGTTACATTAATTTGTAGTAAAAAATTTAATTTTTATAGCATTATACATAATGTTTGTATGGTGTAAATTTTAATTTAAAAAGATACTTTTTCATACAATTAAGACTTACAATGTCTGTAAAAGCTAAACAAGAAAATGGTTTCACGACATTTCGATAAGTTCTTCGTCTTTTTTAAACGTGTATTTAGAAATTGTCACTTATTCGTCATTAATCCTTTTAGATTCGTTTTTTTTTATTTTTCGTCTTTCTAAAATTGTATACATATTGTAAAAATTATTTACAAGATTAAGAGTTAATAAATAACTCATAAAGTCTTGAAAATTCAAACGTCAAATTATAATTGGTAAATTTATTATTTAACAGTGTTGCTAGCGATAGTGGTGATGCAGAATCAGGCTTTGAAGAAACTGATCCCGGTGAAATGGGTAGTGCGGTGATACGAATGGTGTCACGATTCGTTGATCGAGTATGCACAGAAGGTGGTGTCAGTGCAGAACATGTCAGATGCCTTCACCAAATGGTACCCGGTCTTGTACACATGCATATCGAAACATTAGAAGCTGTACACAGAGAAAGCAAGCGGTTACCTCCTATTCAGAAGGTAAAACATCTAATTTTTTTTATTAATATGTACGATACTTTTATCAAAACAAAATATTACAATATTTTTTTTTATTAGCCGAAAATCTTGACACCAAATATGCTACCTGGCGAAGAAGTTATAATGGAAGGTTTACGAGTATACCTTTTACCCGATGGACGAGAGGAAAGTTTAACTGGTCTTCCAAAAACGCCACCTTTTTTACCTGCAGAAGGAGCAATCTTTCTTACAAATTATAGAATTATTTTCAAAGGAATCCCTTGTGATCCTTTCGGTAAATTCAGTTATTTCCAAACTATCAGATTTTAAATAATTTTAAATATATTTACCATTTTTAATTTTACTGCAGCTTGCGAGCAGATGGTAGTTCGAGCTTTTCCAGTAACGTCTCTAACTAAGGAGAAACGAGTTCCTGTTCAACATTTGGCTCATGTTGATCAATGTCATCAGGAAGGGCTTCAGCTTCGATCATGCACCTTCCAATTGATAAAGCTGGCATTCGATGAGGAGGTGACACCTGAGAATGTGGAGACTTTACGAAAACTAGTTCATAAGGCACGGAATCCCCCGCATATTTTTCACCATTTTGCTTTTAGTGGTCAAGTGTTGGTAACTCCCACTGCTCATAATAAAGGCAAGGAAAAACATGCAACTCTCAAGTGAGTAGTCAGAAATCCATTCCTCATCAATTTTATTATTACTTTTATGGATTCAAGGAAGTAATTTCATTTTACATTGTAACAGGGGTTTTGCCAAAAAAACACTTTTAAAGACGGCTAGAAAGGCTGGATTTAAACCTAAACAATCCTCAAAAAGGCAAAAGTACGTTTTGCCAAACATGAATCTCACTAGTAATAATAAGTACATGACATCTCCTGGTCGAATGAGTTTACCAATAACAGAGAATAATGATTTAAGTCATGATGACGACTTAAGCGGTAGGATACATTATAAATGCATATTTAATTATGTTTATTTTCACATTGCTTCAATACCCGTTATTATTTTCAGTTGACGAATTCGAAATACCAGGAATCGTTGTTCCTCCTGTAACAGATGCCAAAACACTAGAACGATTATCAGAGCGGAGTTATGTGAGAGATTGGTATCGTCTTGGCTTGTGTTCAAATGGTCCGCAGAGTAATAGGCGAAACGAGCCATTTCGATTGACCTCAGTTAACTGTGCCTATATGATATGCAGAAGCTATCCCGCACTATTTATAGTTCCTACCTCTGTATCTGATGAAAGCATTCGTAGGTTTTGTAGATTGTACAGACATAATCGCATTCCGATAGTGACATGGCGTCATCCACGAACAAAAGCTCTCTTAATCAGAGGTGCTGGCTATCATGGCAAAAGCGTCATGGGGATGCTCAAAGCACACCCTACATCTGCTGGAAATCTCAAAGGTATTTATTCTTTTTATTGTACAATTAACGTTTTTATAATTCTTCTTATTTATAATATTTAAATATTAGCGAGTTCATCGGAAAGTACATCATCTTTGGAACAAGAGAAATATCTTACTGCACTTGTTGCATCCACTCCGGTCTCCATATTACGACAAGGTTCAGCTTGGGGTATGTCTGACAGTTCTTTGAGTATTGATTCACTTCTTTTAGCGGCTGAAGATAGAAATGCAACTCCTGAACAGTCTCGAAGAAATCCATTTAATAAGGCCATGGGCACTTTAGGGTAAATATTGATTTAATTCGTAAATTATAAGTTGAAATATGCGTTTTTTTAGATTAACTGACCTATTTATTTTCTTTATAGATCCTCTGGTGGTAAAGGACCCAAAAATTTTGGTAGGTGGGGTTCCTTAAAAGATAAAAGGCAAAGTTCTCAAGCCTCTTTAACATCAGCAAACCAAAGAGGAACTGTAAGGCATTCAGCTGACTCTGATAGCGGCACAGAATGTGTTCATACATTCCAAAAAGCTGCATTGTATATTCTCGGAGAAAAGTCGCACATGAAGGTATTATATTTTTCTGTTAAGAAATATTCTTTCAAAGTGATTTTTATTAAAATGCTTCTCATTTCTTAAAGGGAGTTAAAGCTGAGTCAGCACCTAAAACTGATTTTATACCTGTTGAGTTTTATGATGTAAGGCATACAAAAGCTGCGTTTAAAAAACTCGTTAGAGCATGCGTTCCAAGTTCACCTAATATAGAACCTGATACCAGTTTTTACAAGTAAGTAAATTTTCTGCTTCATTCTTCTTTAAATAAAAATAATAGATTACAATTACATGTAAATGAATATTTAAAAAATATTTTTTTTTTAATTTATAGGTTAATAGAGAATTCAGAATGGCTGCAACAATTGCAAAGCCTCATGCAACTCGCCGGAGCCGTTATCGATTTAATGGATCTTCAAGGTTCCTCAGTGGCTGTTTGTCTGGAAGACGGATGGGATACTACGGCAACAGTTTGTTCTATTGCTCAAGTGTGCTTAGATCCTCACTACAGAACGATCGAAGGCTTTCGAACTTTAATTGAAAAGGAGTGGCTTGGGTTTGGCCATCGATTTGGTCACCGCAGTAATCTCGCGGCAAATTCGCAAACCACAAACTTCACGCCGACGTTCCTGCAGTTCCTTGATATCGTTCATCAAATTCAAAGGCAGTTTCCTTTGGCTTTTGAATTCAACGACTACTATCTCAAATTTTTAGCGTATCATTCAGTTTCCTGCCGATTCAGAACCTTCCTGCTCGACTGCGAATTTGATAGAGTCGAGTGTGGAATCACCGCGGTAGAGGACAAGAGAGGATCACTTACGAGCCATCATAAAGGTATTGATTACCCTATTTATTAATTATTGTAAAAAATATAAATAACGTTATTTTTTCTAAATACGAATCATTCTATTAGTTTGTTTCATTTCAGGCGTAGACACGGGTAGTGATGACGAAACCATTTATCCTGGCGGAAGATTCGCTGGCACTAATACCGGATCAAACTTGGGTCAAAGCGTATTCGATTACATCGAAAAGCAGCATGCTAGGTGTCCTTTATTTTATAACTTTTTGTACACTCCAAATACGGAACACCCAATCCTTCGACCGGTATCGCATCTCCCGTGCTTGGACATATGGGAATACTATTTAGAAGAAGAATTAGCACACGGCCCAGCGTACGATCTAGAGATTCTTCAACAAGACTCGCAACAAGAAGAAGAGTCTGAAGCTGCTGACGGAATCGTCAAGAGCAACCGAAAAGTTGTTACTCAGGGGTAAGGCATTTAAAAATTTTTCTTTTTATTTGAATTATTAAGTTCTTGAATTTAAACTTATTTTTATTTACATTTTAGATATAATAATGTTAATTCAATGGTTCCGGATCAATTTACCCATCTATTAGAAGAAATTCATAAGCTAGAGACCGAGCTGGGACATCTACCACAGAAATGGAAAGTGTTGTGGGATAAGCTCGAATTACCTAATACTGATTCATTAACTGTACGTACTAAAACAATCATATATGAAGGCATTTTAAACTTCTTAATAATACATTAATATTTATTACAGAGACACGCTTCATTTAGTACAGCGCTAGTAAGACATCATGGACGACTAATTCATAAACGTTCCACGTTAGAGTTACTTTTAAGAGGAAAACTTGCAGGAGGAAGCACATCCGGAAATGAAAGTTCCGTTTATGTTCATCCTCACAGGTAATAAAACATCAAACAAGTTTTAATCTTTCCCAAATCAGAATGGTCAAATTAACTTTGCATTAATTTTGTTTGTAAAGGTTCGAAAGACTTGATACAGCTACACCTACGCACTGTGACGCGTGTTCAGGTGTATTGTGGGGTCCTGTAAAAGCTGGTTTAAGATGCGTTGACTGCGGACATGTATGCCATGACAAATGCGCCGATTCTGTTTCGAAAAATTGCACAAAGTACAAGGCTGTTGGATCGGACAACGTACAAAATCATACGCTTACTCGAACAGGAGGCGATAATGGAAGCGTTAATTCGAGTAAGTCAATGAGAATTATTTGAAAAGTAAGATATAAAAAAAGTATAAATAATTAAACTACTATCATCTACGTCTAGGTGTTACGACGTTACAAACTTCATCGCAACAATATTACGAACAATTCTCTAGTAATGTAGCCGAAAATAGAACACATGAGGGGTATTTGTACAAACGCGGAGCACTTTTGAAAGGATGGAAACAACGATGGTTTGTTTTGGATTCAATAAAGCATCAACTTAGATATTACGATGCGATGGAGGATTCAAACTGCAAGGGTTATATAGGTAAAGTTTAATTATAAATACATTATCTTTCAATCTATTAAATGTATATTTTGTAAAATCTAGATCTTGCTGAGGTGGTGTCGGTAACTCCTGCAGCTCCGGTGCAAGCCCCTGGTAAAAAGACAGATGACAAGTCATTTTTCGATGTAAGCTTAATAAACAGTCATTTATTTTAAAAGTTCTCACATAATGCTGAAATGAATTGGGTTTTATTTCAGCTTCGCACAAATCGTCGAACTTACAACTTCTGCGCAGGGGATGCCGCGATAGCACAAGAGTGGATCGAAAAGGTTCAAGCTTGCTTGCAGTAGTGCCTCGATTTCAATTTGTCTTTGTACGAAATTAAACAAGTGACTGATAGGATAATTGTCCCGATTTTTGAGAGACTTTTGTATAGTGTAATTGTAAACCTCATGAACAGTAAATTTGCGTTCGAGTTATAATTTTTATTAATTAAAATTTATTAAAAGTTATGTGATTGTGGTATTCCAAATGATGCCTATGAAAGTGTACGTGGGATAGCAAAGTGCGTTCTGCTCAGATAAACAAGAGTTGAAAAACTTGTTCTAATTTTTATAAAGGTTGTTCAATTTTGCCTTTTTGACGAGTGATTACATAATTTATGGAAGCGTTACAGTTTTCTTAAAAAATCTGTTTTCTACTTTCCATCAAAATGCTTACTAGTAATAATTAATAATCACGCAAATTTATAGGTATGTAAGCTATGTATATCCCTTGATATATCAGTAGGATTGTTATTATTGCTAGATTTGCATTATGCGATTTTGCTTATTATGGACTGTGTGCCAGACAAGAAGAATCATTAGCTTCTGCTTGTTCAGCCACGTGGAAAAAATCCTGATTCATAGCATTAATTCAAATTTTAACAACTTTCATAGTGGATGACAAAGGAAAACAGCAATTGTCAAGATGTATTAATGTAACAGAGTCACTAATTATTGTGTCTCGTTAAAAAAAATCTGTACAGATGTTCTTGTATAAATGGCAATATAATAGATATACAGTGAATGCGAAATGTGTTTCATATTTTATTGTTATTTTATGTCTTGTGATTTTATATTTTAATTTTACATAAACGCTGTGTATATTTTTCTATGAATTTTTTGTTCATCTATCAATAGTTTCTTTAAAATACTATTAATTTAATTTTAATTATTTAATATTCTAAATTTACGTGTATCAGTAATCAATGCTACCCTATCCAAAAACAAAATATTATTCTCTATGATGTAAAATGTTATATTAAGTCTAAAATCTATTTTACGTTTATCATTGGTTTATCTAGTTCAATAAAAAAAAAACTTAATTTCAATTTTGCCTTTTGATTTCATTCTTTTAATTCGTTATGAACGAGATAGATGACCAACTGTCTGATGATTTCTGCCTGGTCTGATTCCTTGTCCCAATTAGGAACTTTGTTTATTGCTGCAAAGCTGCAAATGCAATTTGCGTAGAACATCCCGGTACGAGGAATCGGACCACGCGAAAATCAACAGCGAGTCGGCTATCTACATCGACCATCGCTCTCTTGCGGCGGGACGTAACAACGACCAACCTACCTCCATTTCCTTTCCATGTCGTCGCGTCGTATAAGAAACACGTGGCTGGCGTTGTAATTCGTTAATTTTGCGTAAAATAAAGCGTAATTCATGTAAGTATCCGTTAAGAAGCACTTGCTTCGAATCAATTAATCATCTGGTATTGCAATTTTGGCTCATAATGCCTTAGGAAGTGTTCTAGAATCCGGGGTGCACATGTGAAAATAGGCGGCTGCATCGTTGTTGCTCGTTCGATTCACGACTTTTTGATAAATTATTGTGCTTTCCTCGTGTGCTTTTGCCAAATTCGCATTTGCTTAAAGGTGCGATTTACAGTGTTTATTTATATCCTTTGCCAAGTGGTAAAAGTAAAAAATATCGTTACTTTCGACTTCCTAACCTGTACTATTGAAACACCAACGTCCATTTTGAGGCTGACGATATTTTGGCAGCAATTGACTATGTTTCAAGTTTTTAAACTTATTAAATTAAAAAAAAAAACATTGTTTATATACAAGCTTCTTATTACTATTACTGATTGAGCTATGTGTTTACAATATTGTTTTGATTACCATTTATGATGTCAAGATGTGCAATACATGATAAATTGTAACATGCTTTAGCCTTGTCTGAAAGCATTTTTAATTTGAATTGATACTAATCTAGATCACTAATCAACTGTATTTTTTATTACAGAATGCCGTTAGCAAAAGATTTTTTGCATCCAACTCCTAAGGATGAGAAAAGGAAACACAAGCTAAAGAGGTTGGTTCAGAAACCAAACAGCTATTTCATGGATGTAAAGTGCCCAGGCTGCTACGCTATTAAAACTATTTTTTCGCATGCCCAAAGGCCAGTTGAGTGCGACGGCTGCCGTACGATATTGTGTACACCTACGGGTGGTAAAGCACGACTCACAGAAGGTTGCTCCTTTAGAAGAAAGGTTCAGTGCTAATTTTATTAAATAAATTTTCCATTCAATAAATAAAAAAGAGAAAAATGTGAAAAAAAGAGGAATACCAGAAGAGTTTTTTTAAGTTATTTCCCATGCCAATGTTTCCTTATTATTAAGAAAATAAATTCTAATAAGTTCTTAATAAAGGTGAATTTAATCAAGATAAAGAAGTTTTAGTATTTTCAAAAGCATAATATACTTTACTTTAATTTATAAAGTTTTTAAGAAGAAGGTAATAAAATGACAACAATGTATGTAAATAAACTGGTTGTATATTTTATACATATATATCCGCATTTGGATGCCTTAATTCATTTCTTACATTTTATTAATGAAAATTATTAAAATTGAAATTTTACACAACTTGCAATATGCGTTTTTAAAAATTTTCGTTTGCATCAGGCACCAACACTAGATAATATCATAATCAACAAATGTACATAAAACTTGAATATCAATTGGAATGATTATAAATTTACGAATATAAAATAGCATTGTATGCTTGAAAGATTCCTGATGCTACTTCCACAGATCTAGATTTTAATGATACCTATAAAAAAAATTTGTATACATTAGTTTTATTTATTATTTTTAAGATTTTACATATTTAATTTATGTGTTTACCAAAATATCTGGATTTCCTGGCTGAATCTTCAATTCTACAAGCACCCAAACATTATTCGTGAGTTTTAATGACTGGTACAGCATATCTTGTCCTTCAACATTCCGTTTTGCTATTGTGAAGACGTTATTTTGTTGCATTTTCGACACTACTTGATCTGTCGTTAACATTATACCAGATAACGTATACTGAACCTATAAGCCAAATTAAAAAAAATATGAAATTCAAATTCAATAACGTAATGCAAATACTCTTCCAAATGAATGCATACTTCGTTTTGCGCCGGGATGTCTTTCCACGTCGACAAGAAAACTCGTTTGTCCAGCTGGCCGTCTTCGGTAAAGTAAATATTCATGGGTACTATACAAGCGAAGTAGAAGACATCGATATTGTTCTTAATGGCGACTTGAAGGTTGTTGAGTGGATCCATTCGTTGCACTGCTCCCACCGTTGATAAAGCTAGGCTGACTTCTATACTTTGTCCGGGATTGAGAGGAGCTGGGACTTGCAGAGGAGAAGCTGGTGATAAACCAAAGCTATTTTTGTTTAACTGAATGGCAAATCCACCCATCGGTTGCATCGCCTTGTTCATAAACGTCATATCCATGCTGATCTGACCACTCCTATTGAACAATAAGAGATTAATGAGTTTCAAATAATTGCACAGCTTTCAATCTTACGTACTTTCTCGAAAACGTTCCCCAGATGTCGAAGCCTTTTCCTTTTTCTGCCGGTAACCAGTTGACTTTTGGCGCTACATAAGACGTCGTGCCTTGAGTGAAACCGAATATGTCGCCCAGCAGTCCCGTTGTGCTTTGAGATACTGTTGATGGGGCGGTTGTCTCTGTTGCTCCAAGAATGCCATCAAGGCCGCTGCTCAGAAGGTCCAATGAGCTGCCAATTCCTGATGAAGAAGAAGGTGCTGGCGTAACGATTGATGGGCCGCCTTAAAATGAAAAAAATTAGTTGACAAAATTCGTTAAAAAGTCATTTTATATAGAATTTTGTTATAATTACCGATATCCATACTAAGCAGATCGCCAATCAGCGAGTCCTGCGCAGGAATAACCTGAGCCTGAGGTGCGGATCTCGTTGGATCTTCACTAGAGTTACTCCTAGCTGGCAGTGACTTCCTGGCTCCTGCAGATCTACCCTCAACAAACGCTGTAGGTGGCTTGTGATATACGGAAGCTAAGCTAGAAATGTGACAGATGAGCTCGTCCAACAACGTCGGCTCCAGGAGATCCGTTTCTTCCGAAATCAGCGGCTTTTCGGCAAGCACGACCTCCTTGGCGGCTGCAGGATCTGTACTGAGCAGTCTCCAGTAAATAAATCCTCGGTCTCTGAGGTCTGGATTGTCGGAGTCCTGCGTGGCAAGGCTCAGAACCTGTTGCACCAGCTCTTGCGTGTCAGTCGGCCTCTTGAGGAAAAGCTTGACGATGGCGGTAAGCAGCTGCAGCTGCACCTGTGTGTTTTCATCATGGAAGCCTTCCAAAAAGCTCTCCAGTAATTCGTCCGCGTTGTCGATGCGCTCAGCGTACTCTCCTATGATCCAGATCATGGAAGCCCTCGCCTCGGGTTCGTCCAGCGTGTCCAGATTCTCGCACAACGTCGAAATTATGCTTTCGTACTTGTTCGGATATTTGCGGAATATATCCTTAATTACTACGATTGCTTCTTGTACGACGTAATTAACCTGCAAGCAGCAGAAAATTAACATCGAGAAATTTAAGTAGTTACTTGTCCAAAATAATATTGTCAGATAATTACCTTTGTTTGAATAAGATCAAGAAGCGTTGATACACAACGCTCGGCAGACGGTTCAACTTTGATGGCGCAGCGACCGATCGCTCTGACAGCTTTTCTCACGAAATCAACGTCTACTTCTGTGGCATATTCCTTCAGTTCGGATAATACTTGTGCGATGTTAGCTTGTGAGGCTAATCTAATCATGATGTCCAGCTTCTCAAGCTTTACGTAGATCGGGTCATTGTATTTGACGAAAAATACTTTCATTTCGTGCTTCAATATGTCCGGCCTCTTCTGAACGATCAGATTGATATTTCGGAGGGCGACGTATTGCACTTCTGGTTCAGAACTCAGTAAAGTAACTAGCGGAGGCGCTAATTTCTTTGTCAGCGTTCCCACAAAATCAGATTCGGATTGAAGCATTTCCATTAACTTCATTAGTACCTACATCATAAGAACCAATAAAAATGATTTCTATTCCTTCAAAAGCACAAAAAGAAAGATGAAATTCCAGCCAATTTACCTTTACAGCTGATAAAACCACAGCCGCATTCGCGTGCGCTAAACGGGGAGTAATTCTCTCACAGATACTTTGTGCTTCCCTATCATCCTTAGGCGAGTAATTAGCAAGCGAATCAAGAATAAATACTTGGCCCCATTCTGTACATTCATTCAAAGCTGTGAGAAGTTTGTTAATGGTCTGGGCATTCATTTCAACTAGTGGTTGTCCACTTGGACTGGATTCATTAATCTCTGACAATGCTGCAACGGCATTTGCAACTACCTGTTGAGTAAATGATTATTTTTCCTTTTTTTTTTATTTTAAGATTTTACGGGTAAGAGTTTTTATACAAGTAGGCCAAATACAAACAAATAGCGCTAAAGGTGATCGTTCTGTACAAGGTAATAAGTATTAAACTGAAAATCACATATTTGAGTAAATTAAACTTTTAGGATTTTTTAGAAAGTACTCTAGGCAAATCTCTATTAATACTTTTTTCTGTCTACTTTTACGCTACCAATTTTCAAATCTGGACGGGGCCTACAGCTTCGGCAACAGACACTTGTAATATAGTGGTGAACCAATTTTAGTTTCGACAGAAAGCGGGATCGTTTCGATTACGAGCCCAATATTTATTTAACTTATTTAATGGGGAAAAAACTGTTTAGACAGTAGTATTAACCTGAAAATGTCTTACCATTGGATTACTATCTGAAAGTAAGTCCTTGAGTTGGTCCAAAAATCCTTGATCCTCCACCAAACTGGCATTAATGTCATAAAGCTTAGCTACACAAACGGCAGCAGTCTTTCGAACATAAGGATCCTCGTCCTTGAGACATTTTCGCAGAGGCTCACACAGATATTCGGTGATCTTGTCGACTCGTATACAACCCATGGTGCGAACAGCTAATGCACGAATCAGCGGGTTCGGATCCTCGCAGTCCTACGCAAAAATTGGTCACGCCAGGGATTCAAGTCTAGTCACAGTAATGGCTATCTATGTCAACTCAAGAATTTGACAGTATAGAAAATGATATGGTACCTTAGTCATCGGAGATGTTGCTAGCTCCTTTTGCGTGTCAGAACGAAAAATGTCAAATTGGTCACCGTCACCATTGTTATTATTTTAGTTAATTACGTATCAATTTATGACAAAAAAATCACATTGCATTTGAACCAGTCATTTTTTAAAGAGCACGATTTATTATACGGATAACAACTTGGATCTTGAAAAAATCTTATAAACATGTAATAAATATACATGAAGCAGAAAGTAAAATTTTCATCAATCACAACATCAATAAACAGCCTTTTTAGAAATATTTTTCAAACACTAGTTAATACTCATTAAGCTATTACAATAAAATTACTTGAAATCTCTAGGTAACTTAATGCAATTAATCTACTTTTGAAAACTGAACTATTCAGTTCCTTAAAGAGAATAAGTAATTATAAATTTAATATTTAGCAAATAAAATGTATATACATGCACTTGACCAAGCCAAACATGAACAATTGCATTGTGATCTACGACTAGACACAAATGATGAGTGCTCATGCACTTTTCTTGAAATAACTTAAATGTATTTAAAATATATTTAAATAAAGTAATCAAAATGCTTACAGAAATTAAATATAAATATATCAGATTATTTTATATTTGAATTTTTAAATTATTAAAAAAGTTAAAAACTTGTTACACGGGACAGCAATGCTCTAAATTTTATATTACTTTTTTAAGCAAAATTGCATTGCTGTAAATCTTCTCTGGCGAAACATCAATTTGGTGCTTTTAAAATACTATATTGTGTTAAATTTTGGACTTGGTTTCAAGTGCATGTACATTACAGTGAAAGGTTTTCTTTCCTTACAGACAATACTCTCTCTATTTTAGCAAGGTCACATTAAGCTACTTTATATCAATAAAATTTCAATCTCGTGCCCTTCAAAAAATAAGCAATCCAATCTTGTACCGTCAGAGCATACTATCCTACACACTACAATACAGACTGGCTTAACACAATTTACATTACTGTCAAGCGCAATCTGCATTATATTAGAGACAAGCTTCAGAGAAACTGATATTCTGGTAAAAATGATAAATTATAACTTCAAAGCTAATGCTAAAATTTCTCTGCAACTTGCCTTTAAACAGAGAAATTTTTTAATTTAACAGTTTTTATGTTGTTAGTCTTAAGTTAGAAGGAATGTTTTTATGTATTTAGTAGAAACGTATGTGAGTAAGTAAAGAAAAAGCATGAGAACATTAAGAATATATAAATAATTGATGTATTTATATATTTAGAGTGCACCGACAAGTGTGATCAAAACTTATGAATTTCAAGATACATTACCTTAACGAATGTGTTGACAGCCATAATGGCCATATCTGGCTGGCTTTTTGCATAGTTCATCAGATAAAGATACACCAATTTCTTCAATTCTAAATTATCTGTCTGCATGCAATTCACTACATCAGGGAAGAGTGCTGAAACATCTTTACCAACAGTCATAGAAGCAATGACCTGAAAAATAATTCATGAATTATATTGATAAAAAATTCTAAAATGTCTCAAAAATCAATAAAGTACTTAAAAAATCATACCTTTTTCACAGCCTCTTTTTTCTTTTCTTTTTTGTCATTGTTAAGCTCTGACTTTAATTCAAATATTTCTCCCTTCTTAGTAGTGGTAAAATATTTAGAGTCGGTCATTTTTGCTGTCAAATCAAAATATTTCAGATAAAAAAACAGAACTCAAAGCAACAGCATACACTTAAAATACATTAAACTATCAGCCAAAATTAAATAAAGTTTCATAAAAAATGTCTACACACAATATATAAAGGAACCAAGTACATATGCACATACACGCCAGTATATGCACTTAATATATACATATATGACATACAAGTATAGACAGCAGGGCCGTTTGGATCAATAATAAATCTCGCAGCTCTGCTTCGGGCCTTACAGAATCTTTCAATTAGAATTCAAAAACATTTGACACATCATCAAATCGTGAATGACAGCGTGTGAGCAAAATAAAAAGAACCAAGAGAGGAAAGGACTCTTCCGCGAGCTGAAGTGATATCGAACATTCGATACGAGCGGAGCTAAAAAAGGGTTTCTATATATGCATGCAAGTGTATCTCGGTGCGTTGGGTGAGGATGAGCGCAAAGAAAAGACGTTCTAGAATGAAGGTAGAATGAGACGTACGCGTTTGTAAATAATACTGAAACACTTTGGAGTTTATCACCTGAACAGCACCTTTAAAAAACGCTTGGATCGAGGGCTCTGATGAGGTGACAGGTCCGCCAGAGTATACTCCTCCGATGTACGCCCCCTATACTTTCGACCGTCTGCGCGCGCCGCTACGGAGCTGATAGCGGATTATTAGGCCGCTCCCCACTTGTCATCTAGGGATTTTCTTCGGTACCAAGTCTCTAGTTGCTATTGATTTTGGGCTTTTGAAATAAAAAAGGCGCTACAGTTTTATTCAGATCTTTATGTATTTTTATTTGACCATTAGTTTAAAAAATGTAACATACATTTTATACATTTATACATTGTATAGTTTATTTTATCCAAAGAATAAATGTCGTTTGAGTTAAATCGAGACGCGAAGACCATTTATACATTGAATAGTTTTCTTTGTCCAAAGAATAAATGCCATTTGAGTTGAATCAAGATGCTAAAACCATTTAAGCCACTTTATAGTCTGAGATTCTTAAAACCGATGAATGCTCAAATCACAAATGTCTTGTCAGTGCACATAAACATGTAGATGCAAATTAATAAAATACTTTCTCTTTTCATATCAATAATACTTTCACTCTAAATTAGAATTTTAAACCTAATACACGAAAATTCAGATCAGGTAAGATCAATCATACAAATGCACATGATTTTCTTTTAAACACACTAAGAGCACTTCAGCATTAAACGATGCTATACGCTTTATAAAAAATACAATATTACTATAATTTAAGTGATTAATCTTGGAATTCCACACACTTTGCAGTGCCAATAATCTTTTTGAGTAGTTTTAGATCGTTTGGATCAATGCATAGTCTCAGAGAGTGCGGTAACTTCTGTCAGTTTTAATTTTGTAGAATTTGTAGGAAGCCACGCTTACTCCAACAATGCAAACGGTCAAGATGATACCACCTACAAAACATTTATATTTAATAGAATTTTTTTTAACATGAAAAATCTAGGCTAGCAAATGTGATCAACATACCCATGAAGCTGAGACCATCAAAGTGTCGTTTTGATGGGCTTGGTGATGGAGGAACAGATGTAGTTACAGGAATGGGAGCAGATGTCGGTGTAGGTTCTGGAGATGGGGTCGGTGAAGGTGCTATAGTTGTAGGTTTCGTTGTTGTTGTTTTAGGCTTTTCTGTAGTAGTAGGTTTATCTGTAGGTTTTTCTGTAGGTTTTACTGTAGTTGTCTGTTAACAAATTAATTTCGTTAAAGTGATTCTTATAAAAAAAATTAATTTACCCTAAAATTTTTTTTAAACTTACGGTACTTGAGGTTGAACTTGTAGTTATAATTGTAGTTGTATTAGGTGCAATAGTTGTAGTTGTGTTTGGAGCTGCAGTTGTTGTAGGCGGTATTGCTGTAGTTGTGTCTGGTGATTTAGTTGTAACGGCAGGTGGCTGAGGTGGAACACCAGATACTAAAAAAAGTATAAAAAAACTTTAATGATTGAATTTACTTTAACAAATTATTTGGGATAATTCATTCAGAAAAATACAGAATTTGACTGATAAAGTAATTCCTTTAAGTCACGGTCAATAATAAGTAAAATAAAAATGCAATTTTTGTCTCTGAGCCTTTTATTTCAACACAAGGCAGTGCTTAATAGAAAAGGTCGAACGTGCGGTCAAGAACTACGACGCAGTCAACGTATGGCAAAGTCACATATAGGGGATGCAATATCATTTCCAGCATTATAAAAAAATCCTGTGCAGAAAAACGTTTCAAATATCCATTTTTCTCAACGAATATAACCTCAAAACGAAATTCTTTCTTAAAATACCCAGTTTTCTTTAAAGCGGTCCTGTCAATTAAAACGAATTTCACAGTATCGCGAGAAAAATTAAAAGGGGTTTCTCAGAAAAAGCAAACACGTCACAAACTCACCGTTGGGAAAGCTGGCGACGTATGTCGCAGAGAGCAGGAAAACTCCTACAACAGCGAACTTCATCGTTCTAAGCACCTTTTCTTCTGATCGATCTCGTTAGACTAGTACCGCGGGGAATTTCCACAGACGTTCGAAAAAGGAGGTGCGTTGTGTACAATTGTCGATCGGGGGAAAGCCCGGACTTTGTGTATACGAGCTGTGAACTCCACGAAGAATGAGCAGAGAGTGAGAGAATGAGCAATGAACGTCACTGCGACGGGGGCGTTTTGTTCGAGAAATATTTTTTCGGCTGCTGTTCTACATTGCTCGGAGGGTCTAAACGCAACGCTTGAAATTGTAGAACGCTTCTAATCAAGCGGACACTTTCATGCGCAATAAACGGCAGGTTTATAACTATAAGCCGCCTTTCTCTCTTTCTCCCTCTCTATCTCCCTCTCACACACTCTGCTCTCTGTTTTTCTAATGTGCACGTACAGCTTTAATTATCTTTTTTGTAGGGGTGTGTGTGGCATTGAGATGGTTCTGGCAACAGGGGCGCTACTATCGGAATGCCTGCATTTCTCTGGAAATTTGAATTTTGGGCTAAACGGAGTGGATATTGTCGCAATTGATATCTCTGGAAATGTTGATTATTTTTAAAGAGTTTCAGTAACATTTCTATTTTTTTCACAATTACTGTATAACCATATTCAATAGACTTTCATTTGATTGCATTAAAACAGCCCAATTTATAAGTAAGGTCTTTTCGCATATTTGTAGATTTTTTTAAACGCCTTGATTCGCGCTTGGGGGCATTAATTTCGCAAAAACAGTTCGTAGGGTCCTTGTAATTTTAATTTTATTTATTAAAAATTAAAAGTGAAAAGCTGAAAAGCAATCTAGTTTACCAAAAGGAAGGGGATAAGGTTCTTTTTTGAGAAATCACAATGATATTATTAATAAGATTCTAAAATTCTTAATAAATTAAAAAAGATTTTCATAAAATAAATGAAGTTTATTTAATTGATAATTCAAATTTTTTGTACCACATAAAAATTACGTCATGGCAAGTAACTTTTAAATTATATCTCTCGTCTATTTAGAACATGCCCCATTTTAATATTATGACGTACAAAATTTCAATCTCACAAATATTACTAATAAATATTATATCTTTCAAAATTTGACATAAAAGCTGAAATGACACAGAGACCCTTTAACGTCAATCGTAAAAGTTACATCTCAGCTGCGAAGCCATTAAAGAAAACTCCGAATTGGCTCGGACTCCCACGCGAGCTCGCATCCCAGCGCCGAAATAGCCGCCGACGCAGCTCAAAAAATCACCCTCGTTATCAGTGTGTGCAATTTCCTCGGGAGGAAAATCGGGAGTGTGTGGCCACAGTAGTCGTCCCCCCGGAGAAGGAAGGAGTGGCGCGTAGGCAGCGGCAGTTCCCGATCGCAGCAAAAGGCGCGCGCAGGGCTATTGATCCGACTGGCGGACTCGCGACGGCGCGCTCCGTACCAGAGCCTTCGCCAACAGTTCCGAACGAGCCGTCGGACCTGCCGTCGACGAAACAGACCGACGACGACGACGACGAACCACCACCAGCCGAAACATGGCGATGACTCTGTCCCTTTTTCTGCTTGCCCGTGAGTATACTGTTTTGTTTTTTTTTCTCTATTTGCTCGGGTGTCATTCGCGTTTCGGTTTCAGTCGAATGAGAAGGGTGGCTTTGGCTTTAGATAAGGATCTGTTTCGCGGAAGTAGGTGTGTTTTATCTGTGAAAAGATCAGCTTTTCAGTCTCGGAAAAGTCTAAAATACGTGTAAAATCTTTTAGTTTCTTTTCCTAGTTTTTTTTTTTAAGAGAAATATTGTCATTTTGAGAAGGATTAATCATGTAAAGTAACCTGTTGTGAATATAGATCCTTTAGTCCAGATAAAATTTGGCTGATGAAAAATTTTGAATCACGTACGGAGAATTGTTCAATTTTACTTCAAATTATGGATTGCAAATACATTATTATTAGAAATTTTTCGAAAACTGTTTTTTAAATTTAGACCGTGACTTGCTCTATCGACTGAGATAAAGGATCACTTACCTATAAAGGCGTAAGGGGTTGGTTCGCTATTAAAGAACGTTCTATCGCTTCGCTCGATAGAGTTCAACGATATTTAGCTAGTTTTTTTTTTTTTACGGTTCACTAGAGATTATTTACGAAGATACCAACCATTATACACTTTAAAATTTGACAAAGGCAGATAAAAAAACCCTCTTTCGAGCAGATTTCAAGGTTAAAAATTGAATTTTTCGAACATTACTCCGACAAAGAACTCTTTCTGATTCCAGTGACGGGGCCGACGCTGCACAGCTGGGCGCTCACCTTGCCCACGCAGACGACGACCTCGACGACGACGACGACGACGACGACCAGCACGACGACGACGACGCAGAGCCCGCCGTCGTCGCCGCCCTCGACGCAGGCGGACACCGACGAGCCCTTCACCACCAAGCGCAGCGCCGCGCTCATCTTCGATCTGGCTAAGCCCACTCACTTTCCTCTCGTGAGTCTCTCTCCCTCTATCTCTCTCTCTCTCTTTCTCTCTCTCTCGCCTTTGATTTACGGCCGCCGCTGCGTGTCAAGGATGAGCCGAGGCGAGAGAGAGAGAGAGAGAGAGCCACTTGTTTGCGCTGAAAATCTGATACCCAAATGAGCCGGCTCGAAGACGGAGAAGGCGTAAAAATAGGAGCGTAATGAGACACGCTGAATTATTAGGGCCGGAGAGTACAAGCAATGCGAGACGCGTTCCGCGCGCTGACAGCCGCCCCGGGGAGCGTAACAAGTGTCCGGGCTTGACACTCATATTTTCCTTAAAATATACTGGCTTTTAATAGAATACTTGTGCCGCGGCGTACACATGCTTTCGTTTGCAGCTAATTGCACAGTTATTTTACTGCGCGAATTTCAAATGTCATTGTTTTCTTTTTTTAATGCATTCTATAATTGGGCGTTTTTCTTTCTGTTTTATATTATCTCGATGTATCTCATGAAGTATTGATCGATCTTATAAATCGAAAGGGTGAATATGCATTTTGCATAAAAAATGTCCTTTCCAGCGAAACAAACAAACTATTTTTATTCCCGTTCTAAAAATGGCTCGCGTCGACGATAAATCCCGCAAAATGCATTATTAAACTCTCATTCACAATCCATCCTCGGCGCTCTCCTTCGCGAGAAAACAAGATCCTTTCAAAATTCATCTCCGCCGAGTACGCGAAAAAGTACTTCTCCCACAGCGCGTCCTCGTCGCCCCGATGAAATATTAATCCGCCGCGAAGAGCCCTGCATTCGTTTGCAAATTCAGCTGGTAATACGCGAACTGCGAGACCCGGCATTGAATCAAGCGTCACGTGCTCCTTCGGGGGTGGAAGCCGTAGATATATATACGCGTCGTCGCAGCTAATCTCTCGCGTTCGACGTTGACGCGCGCGGCGCGCGAGAATTCGCCCGAGAGAGATGCGTGGGCGGCACCGAGTCGTCACCGACACCTACGACGAGAGGATTCGCGGGCGGCGGTAATCGATGGCGTTTAAAGGGCTGCGCGCCGAATTAATTTCATTCGCGCGCCGACGGGGGTGAAGACGAGCCGCGCCGAGGACAAATAAGATTTCGGCTGTATTGCCTCTGCTTGATTGAGTTTGGGAAATTGAATGTGCCGCGCGGCCGATTCGATCAAAGTTGCAAGCTAGAGGGGTGAATTGCAAAGTTTGCCGAGGGCGAGGCGGCGGTTTAAAACGATGAGTTTTGATGGGTCAATTCGAAATTTGAATTTAAGTTGCTCGCTCGTATATTCGTATAATATTATAATTGTGATTTTGATATTTTTTATTTTTAGATTTAATTAAAGTTGCGCAATTCGCGGTTTTGAGAAATTAGATAAGGGGTACGAATGCTTAATTAAAATGCAGTAAACTGTTATCTTTAAACATTATCAGAATTTATTAGTTTTTAGAGCGGTTTACGTTCCAAGAAGGTATAATATGTGCTTCTGCAAATAAAGAACACGAAATGCCTTGAACTCTCTCGCGTCTTTCTTACCTTTGTTTGGTGTTGTTAAAAAAAGAGCAATTAATTTAAGAAGATGCAAAAATATCTGGACATTTCTAGATATAGAAGATATTTGCATAATTAAGACAGACGTGACTGCTAAAATTAAGTTGAGAAATCACTAAAACATAAAGTACCTACACATCACAGCTAGTCTTACTATTTATTGCTATCTGTCGCGATGAAAATTTTTCATCGAAATGAAATTCTTGTCGCCGCTGAAAATGATCAAGTCCAATAAGAAACTGAAAGAATTTTTCAATCAATTATCGGGTATACGTGGATGCAATGCTGAATGTCATATTGATTTTTTCGAAGGTCCGCGGCTACGTGAGCTGCCGTGACATTTTACCTTTATTTTCGAAAACTACGTTCGAAAGTTTAAGATTAAATACTCCTTTCTCAAATTCAATTAAAACTTTTACAGTTTTAAAACACAAATATTTACTGCACCCTTTTATGAAATAAAGGCCTTTCTTAAGTAATAAAAAAAGATCTTATATACTTTTTAATCTAAAATGTAGCTAAAATAAGCTATTTAAAAATTACTACCCACTAAAATACTTGACAATCAGAGCAGCCAAGTAGCTTAATAAATACTTTAATTAAAGCCTCAAAGTGATCACAACGATAAAATCACTAATCGAAACCCTTCCCACTCGACAGCCGGTGGTAAACGCGGAGATCCGCACGACGGTGCCGGCGAACGCCGCGACGGCGACGCGGCCGACGGTCGAGCGCACGACGACGACGACCCAGCCGACGACTCCGCCCAGGCGCACCTTCTCCGAGGCGCCGCTCTACCGGCTCAACGGCAGCAACGGCCAGGCCTGCATCCTCCTCCAGGTGGACGCGCTCATCACCGTCAAGTACAAGACGACCCTCGGCGAGGAGCAGGTGCGATTTCGCTTTAATCTTTTGCAGTTAACTTTTTAACGGGGAGAGCTAATTTGCTGCGAGCGAAGTAGTGCTTAAGTGCATAAAATTTTAGTCGAGTAACTGAGTAATTTTAGTTTTAAACTCGTTTTATTAAGTAAATAAATTTCGCTATTGTTGGAGTTTCCAGTTAAATCTTCAACTCGCATTAGTTCAGATTATCTGGTGCGCGCAGAAAATCCCAACGGTAAACTTTATACTTCAAATTGAATAAACTTATAAATTTGAAGGATAAAGTTTCGTGTTTAAAAATAACATCTCGATTCCTCTGAAAAACGCGCCGTCTTATAGCAAATTTAGCAAAAGTATCTAATCGCTCGGAAACTGGTACGTTCCAGGAAGCGGATATCTATGTACCGGAACACGCAACCGTCACCGGCTTCTGCGACAACGAGAACTTTGTCACGATGTCCTTGAAGTGGGACGCTTACGTCCTGTCCTGGAGCTTCGCCAAGGTATATTACCTTTTTAAAGTGCCAATATCCCTCCTCGTGCAAATAATTTTGTATCTTATTTCGCGCTTTTCAGACTCCCGGAGGCGAGAGATGGTACGTCGATAAAATCGAGCTGACTTACAACTCCAGCGACAAGCACTTCCAGCATATCGACCAGCCCAGTGAGTAACAACATTATGTAAATAAAGCCTAATTGAGAGCTGTAAAATCCCGGGGAAAATGGAGCGCGCGCGAGAAACTTTTCTCAGCCGATTGATTTTTTTTCCTTTTCTTTTCCTTCAGATAAAACTGTGAGATTGAGCTCCGCCCAGAAGCACACCTCGATGCTCTTCCCCACTCCCGTGGGTAAGTCGTACTCCTGCGACGACGAATTGAAGGTCCGGCTCACCGACGGGAAAAATCACGCCAGCGTTTTGTTGAGGTAATTTGAGTGATTTTCTTCGAGTTGATGGGTGGAAATTTAAGAAAATTTTATTGTTTTAAACTGGCTTTGTTTCTCGTTCGTTAAAAAAAATGGTTTATGTTTATTTTACTAAAATAATGCGTAAAATTAACGACAATAACGTCGTATTTCTAGTAGCTACAGATGGACAAAAATATGAATGACTTGCAGCTGTAGCGTCCCATATGTTGTGAGCTGTCCCGTATACTTTATGACATAATTGACGTGATAGACTTCATTGAATCGTGCAATCAGTAAAGTTCTGACTATAACTTTGATTTTCGGCTCGCTTTATTCTATTTATATAAAATAAATTATCTTAAATGAACGTTTATATTAAACATATAAGAGTTATCTTATCTTATATAGTTTATATTAAATATATAAGCATTATAATTGAAATTATAAAGTGCTCTTTTGCAACCTCCGAAATTATAAAAAATTTACTTTCAACATTTTCCACTGCAATAATTAACGAAAGTATTCTGCTACTTTTGCTAAAATCTCTTTTTTTTTATTCAGTGTATAATCTCTAATTCCGCAATATCTCGCAGGGACATGAAGCTGCAGCCGTTCAAATTTAAAAACAATGACTTCGCCGACGAGTTCTCCTGCACAGCGCTCCGCGGCCGCGGCCAACGCGACGAAACCGCCCCGGTCGCCGTCGGCTCGACACTCGCCGCTGCCGTCCTGCTCACCATCACCGGCTACGCTGGCTGGCGGTACTTCAAGGTCAAGAAGGTCAAGTACGACACGATGGAGTAAATTCGATTCCTTCGCCAATCGGACGCGGTTTCAAGTACTTGTATCGTCGGCGCTTTCGTTCGACGCACGTTAACGGTCGCAATATTCTGTAATTATCCATAATCATAATCTGTGTCTTGTGGCGTAAACGACATCGAACACGATTCATAATCCGATATAGACTTTAATTAAGGTATTAAACAAAACAAAAACTGTTCGTTCTCGAGAGAAACAAACGGCTAATCGCAAACTCTAAAGGTTGTACGTATAGCTACGTTGAAATTGCAGGCAATTTTTGAGAATAGCCTTCGACGATGTTTTTTGTCCCTCCATCTCTTCCATTTTTTGGCTCGTGTTGTTTTTTTTTTATTTTTGATACTTTGAGTTTTACGGTGTGAACAGTACTCTAGCCGGTCGTGAATATCACTGCAATTTTTGGCTTTAATAAGCTGTTAAAATTAAAACGACATTTTAAATCGGTAGCTTACGATTCCGTTAATTTTTAGGAGTCATTGCCATTGATACTCATGTTTTGTATAAGTTATATTCTTCCTATTATTTCAATAGAGATACGCGTTTATTTTATTACAGTATTATAATTAACGTTCACAGAAAAAGTCCTTTTGTTATCCATACCATAAGCTACATAGAATTAATAGATTGTTGCTAAATCATGGAAATATATTTAAAGAAACTATAATGTTATTCTATTAATATTAAATAGACTATATAATGAAAGCAAATACTGATTTATATAGAGCAAATCATTTAATGAGCTCATTGTTTTCTTTCAAAGTTTGTATTTAAAAGCAAATGTTTCGAATATATGCTACTACGTGAAAAAAAAAATTAAGAAATTAAGTGGACTTAGCACGTATAAATGAACGTTGTATAATAAAAAAAAAAGAAAAAATACTACAAGTGCAATGGGTATGCATGGAGAAAAATATGGGCTTTGTACATAATAGGGGAAATTCAACCCTACACATTTGTGTAAGCTATGATTATACCGATGTGGCAAAAGCGGAACATGCATATCTATAATATAAACCTCTGTCTTCCAAGCGCATAATATAAATAAAATTTTAAGTAAATATAAATACATATATATTTCTTGTGTACATACGATTCTCTTATACGTATGTAATTATATTATATATGATGTATGTAATTATATTATATTATATATCAGAATATTCTATATATACATATGATATAGCATATATTCATGATCACATATCGTTTTCGAAAATGTCAATATCGTCAA